>VWYI01020835.1:65029-204105 GCA_013399455.1 Anthoscopus minutus | reverse complement strand
TATTCAAATTATAAACCTAAATAAAAACAACCCTAATTAAACAAAGTATATACTAAAAAAGCTATAATCCTGTAAAAAACTTAAAAAACCCAAAAATAACAACAAAAAACCACCTCTATTCCCAAAAATAAAAATAATCTCAAAAATAAATAAAAAATCCTTTACTTTTAAACAACTCATCCTTAAAATAACACCCTATAAATTTTATAACCCATTAACTCAGCTATGGAAAAAAACTATAAAAATAAAAAAACCTCCACAATTACAAATTTCTTTCCCAAACAACTACTCTTCATAAGAATAAAAACAACAAAAAATATTTCTTATAAAAAAATCTCAATAGACTAACAAAAAACCTCCCTCTTCCTACAAAAATGAATAAAAAAATTAGTATAATTTAAAATCCCTAATTTTATGTCTACATAATCAATAAAAAAGAGACAAAAAATATTCTAAAAATTTCATTGTATTTCTGATTAATCTTTTAATTCTATTAATCAAATTTTCTTCATACCTTTTAAATTTTAAACCTCTTCTACCCTCCTCCTAATCCATATCTCACCAAAAAAAACCCACTAGTAAATTTAACCAACTTTAAACCCACCACGTTATTTAACACATTAACCAAAAATTCAAATTAGCAAATCTAAGCCACCGCAGGTGGCTAAGGGAACACTCATATTTTGTGGCAGAGGATTCAAGGGGAGCAAAAAACAAAAAAAAAAATCTGCAGGTGAGATTCCTGCTGCTCATTTCATGCAGCTTTAGGTGTCAGTGTTGGGATATATTTTGTACGATGCCAGACACTGAAACACCTTCTCTTTGAGTCTCACATAACCATTTTGCTGTTTAAGAGCTACTTAGTAAATGTGGTTTTCTGTTGTTGGTTTTTATTTTCTTTGTTCATTGTTTTGTTTTGATTTTTTGATTGGCATTGCTAATGAACTCACCATTTTGTTCAAACTGAAGGATTAATTCCCTCTGATGCTTTTGATTTGTGGCAATTGATGGAGAACTGTAACAGCAGATCCAGTGCTGGCATGGACTTCCCTGTTGAGTCTTTCCACAGTGTGAAGGCCATGCAATCACTAGGAAGGCTTAAGAGCTCATCATATAAATTACAAGCAATTAGAAGAATGTGACCTTGACAATGGTGTGAGAACAAAATATTAGAGCAAATGAGGATCTTCTGGTTCTGCAGAATCAGGGTATGGTGGATGGTAAAAGGCAAACTGTCTTATCATGCTTCTTTTTGTGGGGAAGGAAGGCAGCATTTTGGAGCTAGTTAATTACAAATTTATTATTCTGAGTTTTGTGATGTTTTCCTGAGGTTCCAGCAGATTATTTAACGCTGGGTATCTACTCCTTGGGTACCATGGATATCACATTCTTTCATTCATGTGTTTTCGTGAATTCAGTTTCATACAGAAGTCTGTTTGTCCAAATGTCAAATGTCTTGTGTTTCAGTTCTCTTTCTCCTTTAAACACAGCTGTTGGAGCTTTTTGACAGTGAAGACCCTCGAGAACGAGACTACCTAAAAACAGTCTTGCACAGAATTTATGGCAAGTTCCTGGGTCTTAGAGCATTTATCCGAAAACAGATTAATAATATTTTTCTACGGTAAGTTGTGGAAGAAGGCGCTTTTCACATACAAATGCTTTAGGAAACTGATCTATCACTTATATTTAACTTTCCTTTTTTTAGATTTGTTTATGAAACTGAACACTTCAATGGCGTAGCTGAACTGTTGGAAATTTTAGGAAGGTAAATGAGTTTATTTATTGTCTAACTCAGACTTCCCTTCTGGCCACGTCAGGATAGTGTCAGATTCGGAAAAAGTATTATGGTAATCCCTGATTCTGAAAACAGATGTGTGCACATGCTCATCTTTAAGCCCATGTGCAAATCTCTGTCACATCTTTGCCAAGAATACATAACCACATGCAAGTTACAGCCAAAGTGTTGGGTTGATTTTAAATGCATGAGTGCATTAAATACTGCACACTCCATCCTTACATGCTGCAGGATGAATTTCTTCTGAGCACACTTAGCAGAGTGAATGTTTTGAGTGAATCTAATTTTGGTAGGTTAATTACTCAAGACCACCTTGCTTACATGAATTTACAGACCACATAGACAGGGTCTTATCTGTTTGGCAGGAGGTTTGTGCAGCTGTTTATGTGATTATTCCTAATGGGAACTGGATTGCTACCTAGGTATGTAGTGCCCTGATAATATAAAGCAGGACCAAAGTCAGCACCTGTTTACAACTGCTATTTGTAAACAGGTGCTGACTGCTAAATATATTTTAATCTAGAAGGTGCTTGTTCAGACCTCAGGATTGCTCTCTGTGATGATGACACTAACAAATATTTCTTTTCTAATTTCCAGTATTATCAATGGTTTTGCTTTACCTCTCAAGGCAGAGCATAAACAGTTTCTGGTGAAGGTGCTGATCCCTTTACACACTGTCAGGAGTTTATCACTCTTCCATGCACAGGTAGAAATTATGGAAATGTTTTCTGTTCATTAGTAATTATATGTGTATTTTTAAGTTTGCTATGTAAATTTAATTCCATGCACATAAAAAGTGGAGGAAAATTCTAAATGTGGAAAAAATTCAATAGATTTTTTCAAAATTAATGTGTACTTTTTATGATAAATATCTATCTGATGAGATAATTAAAAGCATAACATACTTATGGAATATTTTGGAAATTTTATTTAAGCTCTCTCTCTAGGTTTTCATCTCTGCTCTTTTCTCATTCTCACAAGTTTGCCTTTCCCATTCTCTCTCCCAAGAGGATATTTGGGTTTCCTTTGTCTTGTGCTGTCAAGGCTCTTCTTCACCCTGGCAACCTTCTGAATACCAATACCCACATTTTTTCATTTGATATTCTCCCTCATGGATTCCTTAATACTGCATTTATGCTCTCATACATCTTTTTATACCTCCAGCTTGCATGATGTAATTTTCCCTCTGATAACTGCTACCTGTTGCCTTTCTCTCTGATTTTCAGATAGTGCAGTATTTCTTATGGGGATAAAGCTCTGCTTTCTAAGTATTCAAGATTTTAGCTGTGTCGACTCATCTTGCAAGAATTCTCATGACTTTACTGTATAAAATTAGTGAAAAGACACAGTTTAAGAGAGTAGCAGAAGCTTCAAAACATTGCTTGTATGACTATATTTAGAATTCCATGTTGTTCTGATTTTTATTTTATATGCTACTTTGTCACTCTGTTCTTGTAAAGCGTCCTCTTGTTTCTTATAAACTGAACTTTGAATGGATTTGCACAATGCAAACTATGCATCTGTCTAAAATTAGATGTAGCTTGAGAGATCTGAATAGCATCTTGTTTTAAGTGTCTTTTTTTTAAAAAGTTAGGGTTTTGTGGTTTCTTTTTAGAAATGTTCTAATTTTGTTTTCATAAATTCTTACCTCTTCACAGCTGGCGTATTGCATAGTACAGTTTCTGGAGAAAGACCCCTCACTCACAGAACCAGTAAATATTCCTTTCATACTTCTTTTTTTCACTATGAATGGTTTATGCTGTAGATAAAAAAATCTAACTTCTTTTTCCTTCTAATTTAGGTCATTAGAGGTTTAATGAAATTCTGGCCAAAAACCTGCAGTCAGAAAGAGGTAAGTGATAAGCTAGTACTACAAAAAAAGAGTTATTTTGCTCTAAAACATAATAAGCATGAAATCTTTAAACAATTTGTGGTTGACAGCACATGCTGTGGTGAATCTTGGTATTATTTCTTGTAGATGATTTTTCAGTACTTTAATCCTAGTTTTTGAACAGTTTTGACTGTGAAGAGTTTGGTAACTATGGTTTCTACTCACAAAATAAGTCCTGATACTTCTGCAGAGAATTTTTTTGGAAAGGAGAAAATAAACATAGTTGAGGATAGGTTGGAGAATTCTGTTAGATTTGGAATTGTTTATATATGAAGGCATTATTTTTCCAGTGAGGATGAAAGATACTTTATGTAGTGTTTACCTGCTAAACCTGTAAAATATGCAGTTAAACGTACATTTTTGTTTCAGATGCAAATCAGAGTTCACCTAGTAAGGTTTTGTAAAACACCAAAACTGTTACTTTGAATATTGCTGTCAAAAATGAGGTATAATTAGGAGAATTGTCTTAGTTATTAAAGTTTAAGCCTTGGTTGTTCAGATCTTTGTATGAGACAAGGTTTTCAGCATTGATAAATAGACTGTTGCAATTCTGAATTTCATTCAAAATACTTTAAATGAAGCCTTGAAGAAGAAACCTGTCCATGTTTTAAGGGACTGAGTCCAGAAGCTACCCGTGGTAGAACTGAAGACATTTTTGAGAGAGAGTCTCACTGAGCTAGTGAGGTTTCCATTTCTTCCTGAAGAATTTGAAGGTTACCAGCATTCTGCAGAATAAGATGATTTGGAGGTTTTATAATCAATGTTTGTTTTTTTTGTCTTTAGGTCATGTTCTTAGGAGAGCTGGAGGAAATCTTGGATGTAATCGAACCATCACAATTTGTCAAAATCCAGGAACCCTTGTTTAAACAAATTGCCAAGTGTGTCTCTAGCCCTCATTTTCAGGTCAGTGGTAGAGGTTATTGTTTGTATAGGAATGTGTAATCTCAGTTTCAAACATAAATCCCCCAAAATGTAAATATTATGTTATGTTTTCAAATACTTGTCTTTTGTGAAAGAGGATATGTTGGGGTAGAAGGTTAGGTCTGAGCTCCATAAATAATTTGTTAGAGATGTTTGAGGTTACAGCACAGAACTTGTCCTTCTCTCCCCTCACAAATCCCTAACCTGGGTCCAAGCAGACTTTGAGCCCTTCTCACTGTGGGTGACAGGTGCTGGCCCTATAGACCATGGAGGATGGATTTACACCTGGTTTTGGTGCAGCATTGTGCAGTTCTTGTTTTCTGGCTTCCTTCTAACCACATAACCATGTGTCTGGTTAGGGGTGACACAAACTGTAGCCTATTTTAATCACATTGTATAATGGCAGGAAGGGCAATGAATGGGATGTAAATGGATATGTGAAGAGGATATCAAGTTCATGGCCTGTAATGTTCTCCATCTTAAGCCTGGTGATCTGTCCTGGCTCAAAGACAGATGTGACTTTTCAGCTCTTCCTTGCACTACATCTTTTTCTAAGTCATAATTCAGATGAGCATCCTTCTTCCTAACCCCCAGCTCCTCCCCAGGGTAATTACTGTCCTTGGTACTTTCCCCACACTCAAGATTTCTCCTCTCTTATCCAGCCTTTCCCTCTCTCCTTCCTCTGGATCCCAGCACTGCTGGGCTTTTTCCAACTGCGCTCTTCCTGATTTTGAGGGAAGGGGTGATGGGAAGTCTCTCTCTGCTCTTCCTTCCCTCCTCAAGTGCAGCACTGATGCTGTGTCAGTCTTCAGTGAGCAAAAACACATTGCTTAGGAAATACAGAGTGGGTGCTATGGGATCAGAACTACAGGATAGAAACTGAATTCTATTAATGCATGTTATGCTACTGATTTGTATTTAATTCTAAAACTAATGACTCCTGTTAGCTCATCTTTGTGGAGTTTCAATGTGATTTGTTTTTCCTTCAGAAAATCACAAAGTTACAGGTATCTGAAATCCTGTTAATATTTTATTTCTTTGACTCAAAGGTGGCTGAAAGAGCGCTGTATTATTGGAATAATGAATACATCATGAGTTTGATAGAGGAGAACTCAAATGTTATACTTCCCATCATGTTTTCCAGCCTTTACAGGATTTCTAAAGAGCACTGGAACCCGTAAGTTTGTGCATTTACTCTTTATCTTACCATTTGACATCCCCCTGATAAACTGAGGGAATGTCTGCTGAAGAACATCTGAATGGGAGAGATGCAGACTCAAAGCTGCTCTGAGCAAGTGCAACTCTGTTAATGCCAGTGTATATTAGTCTGCACTTGAGCTTGTCTCAGTGTTTTTAATTAGCTGGTGTGTGTACAAAAATCACTACCTTTTGGGATAAAAATAGGCCTTCTCACAAGTTGGAAAAAAGAAGTAATTAAATGTTACATTGTTATTGAAGGAAAAATGTTGCTCATCAAGTGTTTCTCCTACGCAGTTTTTTTATAAACGAGTTGGCTCTTAAGCTTGATTGTAAATTGTCTAGAAGAATATCTCTTGGCATTAATAAAGTTTTGTGGCTGTATCATCAACTGATGCCTCTGGGAGACTTTTGGTGTTGGCATTTTTTAAAATATCCATGAAACATACAGTATTTTCTTAGGTTGAGTTGTTTTTTCTAAATTTATTTAGGTACAGCTGTTCTCTATGACAAGTAATTGAAAGTTACTTTATATTGATATCATGATAATTAGACAATTTTGTTTTAAACTGAATGACCTAGTAAAAAGTGTTTTTGTGAAAAGTTCTCTATGACAAGTAATTGAAAGTTACTTTATATTGATATCATGATAATTAGACAATTTTGTTTTAAACTGAATGACCTAGTAAAAAGTGTTTTTGTGAAAAGTTCTCTATGACAAGTAATTGAAAGTTACTTTATATTGATATCATGATAATTAGACAATTTTGTTTTAAACTGAATGACCTAGTAAAAAGTGTTTTTGTGAAAAATTCTATTGCAGTTAGATGACATATATCCTGTATTTTAGTTGGAAAGTTTTTCTAAGTCAAGATGATTAGCATTTAGTAAACCCAGTATTTTTAATGAGCTGTGCTGTGTTCAGGTCCTAGTTACTTTGAGACCTCACTGTAAAATGTTTCATCTTTTCAAACATCAGTTTTTTTGTTCTGTACCTAATCAAACTTTCAAGTTTGTGTGCTTACATGACAAATCTAAGCTGCTGTAAAACCTCTGTAACTTAACATTGGTCCTAAAAGGACACTTTCCATGGCAAAATAATCCTGTACCAGTCTCTAACCTTTTATATTATGCACTGGGATGTTTCTGGTAATGAGAGTATTTCAGTATCCCAGTTCACAGTGTTTTCCTACCCATAGAAATTTTGTTACATGAGCCAGGTAAAGGTACATTTAAAATAAAGGAGATATTTAAAGAATTTTTATATTTATAAGAAAATATTTCATGTAGGTAATAAAAATGAAAGTTTATTTAAAAAGATGAGAGAGACAGGGGTGTGTGGGAAATGGCAGATAGTTTGTGTGCTGTAAGGATTAGCTCCAAAGGTTCCTGGCACTTGCACTGTTGATTCAGTGCCTCCTGGCTGAAGAGCTGCTTCTTAAGCAGCCCTGGGTCTGAATATGACAGCCAGAGTAGTGGATCAGGAACTGTGAGAGGGAAAATGAATATGAACTGTATGAGCACAAGGAAATCACTCTTGAAATACAGCTTTGTATTTTGCATTGATGCACTAAATATTCAGCTTCACAGAAGAGTCATAAGGAAGTATGAATCACTTTCATTTTGTGTTTGAATTCTATTCCTTTTGCCAGCATTGATGATTTGAATCTTTGAAGTTGCATTCAGAGTTGCTCCACAGCATGAGGGAAGAGACTGTAGTTACATGTAATAGCTTTCTGTTGTTGCCTTTTACCCTAGAGTTCTGGCCTGCTCCATCCCAGTAGTCAGTAGGGACATGAAAGCTGATTCTCACCTCTAAGTATGTTAATCAAAAGTAGTTTCACTGAAATCGAAGAATTTACATAACCATACTTGCAGGAACAGAATTGGTCACAGAAAGGCTGGCAAGAGAAGACATTTTTATTTCACGTTTGACTTAACCTGAAACTAATGGATTCCTTCCTTTCTTCCTTTTCCATGTTCCACAGGGCTATTGTGGCTTTAGTCTACAATGTGTTGAAGGCATTTATGGAAATGAACAGCACCATGTTTGACGAGCTGACAGCCACTTACAAGTCAGATCGTCAGCGGTAACTTTTTAAAGCTTTTTTTTGTCAGCTGTGCACACATCCTGCAGTTTAGTTCTCCCCTTACACACAGGTGCAGTTGCATAATCTCAGACATAACAGACACTGCACCATTTTTGCCCTTGCCTGCTCGTTAGGCTTCTCATTGCAGGATGTGAGATTATATGTGCAGGTTGTTGTTCTTTGGCCTTTATTAAATACAGTATCCATTGCATTGCTTGGGGATCCACATTCCACAGTGCAATTCCTTTTTGAGTCTGCATTCCAAAACACTTAAGTGTATCAAGATCTTCAATAATAAAAGGAAAACAGCGGTTTGAAGGAAATGTTGCTTAAAGACTTGGAAAAAAAAAATTACACTGAGGTTTGGAAAGAGACATGAGGGAAACCTTTAAGCTTTGATTTTCCAAACTGCTGTTTGTGGGCTGGATTTAATCTTAAAGCAAAGAGAAAACTCTCAGCCTTTTTGTTTCTTATTCAGAGGTCCTGCTGTATCTTGAGTCTTTCAGCATACAGGATCCATTCAGTACACCACCCATAGAGGCTTAAGTTCAACTCCAGTGGCTTCTTGTAGTTTCTCCTATTTTCCCTAATCTATATTTCACCATTACAATGCAGCATCTTTTCTCAAAAGTTTTTACCTTATGCAAAATTCAGATGAAAAAAATGAGGAAATTTTAGGAATTTTGAACGGTTAGCAACTTAATTTAAGTCATACCTTGGCTGTGACTCAGGGCTCCCCCAAGCAATGCAAAGGGCACTGCACGTCAGCAAAGTTTTTTAGGACAGTCCAACCTAGAAATTCTCTCGGCTGTTGTAGTTTTTTTGACTTGTGTGACTGGAATTACACTGACATTCCATTCCACTTTGTTTTATAGCCCAAAAAACCTGCACATAACTGGCTGGTTCAGTAATATGGTATTTTACTTTTAGAGACTTTTAGAGGCTTGTTTAGAGATATATTTAAACTAAGAAGCCGGTTTTTCTTGATATGTATTGGTAAATAAGTGCCAATCTCCTAGTGCAGTTGAGACAAAACTTTGTGGTTTCTTAGCAAAAAAGGCAAAGAATTTTAGGACTGATTGACTAATCCAGCTATTCACTGAGGCAGCTTGGTGACCTAAATCACTTTGTGTTGCACTTTGCCCTTTAAGATGAGGAATTCTGTTCTGAACAGGACCAGGCACTGCAGTGGTGTCCCGTGTCTGGATAATGGAGGAGGTTTAGTGGCTGAACTGCACAAAAAATTTCTTTAGCACCTGCTGACATTGTATTTCTTACTAAGGCTGATGCTAACCATTTCACCATTTTAATTTACTTCTTATAATTTTAAAATCTGGATATGTATACCAGGGTATTTACCTTAATGTTTTCAGAAAATCTTTAGCATTTTAATAAAACCACATTTCAAAAAAGTAGTTTTGATACCCTTTAAAGCTTGAGGAGAAATATATTCAATATTAATGGCTGGGATAGGTCAAATAGGTAAGTTGGATGAGGTGATCATCCTCTAACAAACCTTTAGGTAAGCAGGCATGTATTTCCTAATGATTAGAAGATAAATATTGGTAAGTAGCCTGAAAATGTAAGGCTATTTCACTTATTCTTGTATTTAATTTTAAATACTTTCCAGTAACAATAGGCTCTTTGTTTTTTTTTTCCTTTTACTGTTCTTCAGGGATTTATCTGAAAGTCGTTTGTACTTTTTTATGTGTTTAAAATCCTCTTGGGAAATCAAAATTCCAAACAAATGAGCCAGATGTTAGTACGTTGACTGAATCAAAGTGTTTAAGAATGTTTCTAATCCCTTGAAATACTTCTCAAGACTTCTGTAATGTGATTGGCAGAAAATCTGTGTATCAGTCATTGTTAGATTTCCATTTCATCTAAACCTACAAGGTGATGTCATAGAACTCAAAAGCATTTTGTGCCTTGCAGTCTCGATGAGATTTATTCACAGTAAGCTGTGGTAGAGACAGGAAATGTAGAAAGCAAACAATGCAGGTAAAGTAAATGTTAGGTTTGCTGTTTAATTTTCTTAAATCAGCCACTAAAGTCTCTTGTTAAAGCAAATGCTACATAGCTCTTGAAGGAATTTGGTGTGGAAAAAGAGTAACTCGCTGAAAAAAGGCTCAACTTTGTAGGTTCAACTTTGCCTTGGCTGCTGCCTAAGCTAATAGGGAAGCCAGCAGTCAATGCAAGTGAAAATAGTGACTAAAAGAATCAGAATGCTTTCTAGAAAACCACAGGGATTTTAAAGATTATTTATATCTTAAATAAGTAAACATAAATAATGAAATAATTGAGTGCATAATGGCAATTTTTATAATCTTAACAGATTAGTTCTGTAATAAAAATTACTGCATTTTTTAAATTCCTCATTGCAAAGCAGTGTCTGCAAACACTGTCACTTTGCTCAGCTTATATTTTCATACTCCTTTGTTTAGTTATATTTATAAAGGTAACAAAGAAAGAAAAAGACAATATTAAAAAGGAGTCAAATATATGTTAGGAAAATTGCAGTTGTGTCCAAGAAAATTAGTGCAACTAATTAATGTCAACTGTATGTTTTTAAACATAAATACTATACAGTCTTCTCTCCTGCTAACACTTTGTTTTATTTCATCTGTCAGTGAGAAGAAGAAAGAGAAAGAGCGTGAAGAACTGTGGAAAAAACTGGAGGATTTGGAATTAAAGAGAGGTCTTAGACGTGATGGAATAATTCCAACTTAACAAAAAAACAAAACAGCATTATTAACCTGTGGAGTCACACATTTATGTAGTAGAAGATGGAGCAACAGTTTTCTGTATTGTGCAACTTTACAGTAGATTTCACATTTGTTTCATTATTACAACAGCACTGTATATACCTGTCTCTAAGTAAAGGAAAAAAATAAGGACTTTAATCCAAAGTTTGGACAACAGATGGACTTCTCAGAACTTTGCAAACATGATCATTGTTTTAACCCTTCTTTAAAACCAGTCTTCAAAGATCTGTTGATGAAAATTGCAATGTCAGATTCCATTGTCAGGACCTGTTCCTTATTTATCGTTAGCAGAGAGTATAATACAACTTTCAAATGTGAACAATCCTAAAATTTAGCTTGTCTTTCTGCTAAACTGTTACGTGTATTTATAGTAAAAGAGAAAAAAGACTGTCATTTCCTTATGAGTTTGTGTAACATCCTCCTTCTCTGGATAACTTTACTGTAATTTGACTTTCTTTTCCTTTTGCACATCTTCATAAGTTGAATGTCCATTCAGATCAGGGCCATGAAAAACACTGGTCCTGAATAAAAGTTTTGTTTACTGGTGTGAGCATTTTTTTAGTACCAGGCTGTCTCTGGTGCTTCCTTAATTTGAACATTAGGAATTAAAAAACATGTAGGTGATAAACATAGTAGGAAAGGGAGCTTTGGATTCATGCACCTATTTATTGCAAATCCAAATTAATGTCCACAATCCTTGGGGGAAAAAAAAAAGGGAAGGGCAATGGTAACACCCTGGATTTCAATACCTAACCAGTATTAGTGATATGGCATTGGACATATATACCAGAGTTGGTTTAGAAACACTAATTGCTAAATTATTACAGTATGTTCTTATTGGACCATTTAGAAAGAATAAAGACACATTCACACAAAAGTGTGAAATTGATCTCCAGTGGTCATGGATCTAATTGGAAATCGAGTTGAGATGGCAGTTTGGAGTTGTTGCCTTACTTTTTAATATGTATTTATAAAGTGTTCCAGCAAAAGAGGATGTAGCCTCTAAGAAACATACTCTAGTGTATTTGTGATTTTAGTACTATTACTCATCACAGTACCAGCCCTATGGTCTTAGCTGGAAAGGATTCTGGATAATACACTTCTGCATTCTCATCTGGATGCTCATTCCTAACTACTGTATTTGTTACCAAAAGTGGTTCTACAAATGCTACTGAAAAAAAAAAATTCTGGAAATCCTAATGTTCTGAGTATTAATAATAAAGTTTAAAATGCTTTTATATCAAAGGTGCATTGTGACCAAATTGTTTAAAACAAAAGAGGAAAAAAAAATACAAAAAACAAAGAAGAGGGCTGTATTATAAGTATACATTATTGGCTATCTGCTTTGTATTTGAAAGTGGAATCTTACATCTTTGGTAGGTAAAATGCTGATAAGACTTATGTACAGTATATATTTAGCTAATGCAGTTGCATTATTCTATACCGGAAGGTATGTGTGTCAGGATTTTTCTCCAGGATGCTTTTGAACTGTTATAGACATATGACAACAGTGAATTGATAATCCTAAACCATCAATCCAGCAGTATTTACAGTATAAAAATGAATTGGTGTTCATGAGTCTTTGTGATAGTTGCAAACATGAATTTATGACCTGTTGCCATTGATAGAAATACAGTATAAATACAAGCTTGTATATTTTTCTTCCTACCATTTAACTATACAGTAGAATTTGAAGTTTTCTTGTTTTCAGGCACGGAAAAAAAGGTAAAAAAGAATTCTCTCCTAGACTACTGACTGTTTCAGGATTATCAGGTCACAGTTTGTACTCCTGGGTCTGCACACACACAAATGTTGTAAACTCAAGGTTCTGTAAGAACTTGACACTGTTAATTCTGGAAAAAAAAAATGGGACTAGTCATATGCAACACCAAACACAACATGACTTTATGGGATTATTATGAGCTTCTTTTAAGAACATTGACTGGGACGCAATGTAAATTAGGCAGTTACTGTCATAGTTGAAACATTTTATTTTAAAGTGCTGAAGCAAAGGTGCAAGCTGAAATACTGAAGATTAAATAAATTTATAACAAATCATGTCCCTTAGCCCATTGATTTTGACAGTCTTTTATTTCTGTTACCAAGAAAAGAAAAAAAATATACTTGCGAGTGTGATTTCTGTGTGAAATGATCATTTTGCAGTACAAGAGGGTGGACTCAAACTCATGCTCAAAGACTTTGTTCCATTGTGAAAAACTGAGAAAGAACGGAGGAACGAAACTTCATGTTTTTCACCTGGTGGAGTAAAACACAACAATGTGAAATTAGAAAAAGCACCTTGTCCTGTACTTAGAGTTTAGGTGAGTGTTGTTTGTTCATAACTATTTTTGGTTTTGCCATGTCATTCTGCTATTGATCGTACAAAACTGTCGAGAACCTGGCGGGTTGCAATATTTCCTGACCTCTGCCGCGGGGACAGCGGGGAGTGTCTGATGTTTATAGATGATTTATCACTTCTGAGAAGGAATGTTCCTTTAAGGAGAAGGAGATGATGTGCTGTTGGTATGAAGTCACTTGACTCTAAAGGCTGGGTGATGCACCTGAAGAAGCACCGGCTGCCAGGACCCCGCGTGCGCCGCAGTCCCAGCGCCATGTCCAGCCCCACAGGGCTCCCTCTGCTCCCGCTGCAGCTGCAGGAGGAGGAAGAGGAAGGCAGCTCATGGGCCCAAGTGTGATCAGTGCGTCATAAATTATGCTTTTGTTTGCTTCTTGAGTTCCACAAACCGCCTTTGTTTGTGTCAATGTTGTTCTTGACTGCTCGTCTGGCAGGCGTTGGGTGGTCCCGCGTGTCCTGGGCCACATTGGTCTCAGGGGGAAGGGTTGAGCACTGTCTGCTCACAGGAAAGAGCTGCAAGGGCACGGGGGCATGGGGATGTAACAACTGTACAAGTAAAGTTCCTCTCATGCACTCTGAATTGACCACACGTTGCTTTCTTCATCTTGCAGGTCTCCCTTACTCTGTTTCCCTTTTGTTGCTTTTTGAGTGTTTTTTTGTCTCTCTTCCAAAGGTTGGAATGCTTTAAAAGTATTCTAATGCCATTGGAGCATTCATTAGCAGGGTTACAGTAAATTTAATCTTGGTTTTGTTAGCATAAGTAAAAGGATTTAATTTATTTTTTTATCTGTTCTCATATATGGAAAAATCAAGGGTGTTGGAGCCAAGAATTGCTTGAGTAAGAAATGCAGCAGCTGTACTTACATTATATGTGTGTAAGTACAGCCCTAGGCTCTCTCACTTGATGGAAAAGAAAATATATTAGGAGCTCTGAAAAGCTCTTTATTGTTTTGTGAAGAATGGGAAAGATGTGATTCTTCTCCCTTCGAGTAAAACTGATAAAACTTTTAGTTCTGTCTTTGAAAACAAAGATGCCCTTTTCTCTTAATTGTGTGATATCACTATCCCAAAGCAGTTGCCCTTGAAGACAAAGGTGATGTTGCTCAAGGTTGAAAAATGTTTTTATTTACTTGTAGCTTTTTAAATTTGGCTCATGGGCTTCCCTTAACAGCTCTGGAGTGAGCCACGAATTAGTTTTTCCTAGTTGGTATGTGCAGCAGATTTTCTGTAGCCCAGTTTTCCAGTTTGAACTCTATGGAGCAGCATCTTGAAACAGAATGGAACTACCTTTTGGTTGAAAATTTTTATCCAAGTATTGCTTCCCATCCACAGAAGCGTGTGCTTTTTATCATGACCTCTCTGAATAAGAGTTTTTGTTACTTGGATCACCTGCTGTAAATATGTTGTATTCATAACCTCATGGAGCCATGAGGAGTTTTCAAATATAAATAGTACTGATACATTTCTTGTTGTTGTCCTATTTTTGATTGTAGTATAGCGAATGACCTGTCACGCTTTTTGTTTCAAGGTTAGCATTAGATTCATAGATCTTAATATTTTAGCATTTCATTGTTTAAGCAGGAGAGGGCAGCAAAAGTTCATTTTTCCCCATAGGAATGCTCTGGTCCCATTACTGTTTTTAAACTTAGGTGCATCTAACTATCTGTGGGTAGGGGGGAAAAACGAAACTTTTTTTATATATATTGAAAGGTGCATATGAAAATATATAGACTGGTCCAACCAGACTGTGAAAATGTCTTCTACTCTACATCCAAGTAATAATAAAAATATCTTCCACCTCTGGCTAAAGTACAAGCAGGTCTTAAACTCTTGGATTCAAATGTCATTCTTTGGAAACAGTTTACTTTCTTAAAAATGGTATCAAAGAAACTCAATGGTGCTCCCAGCTCTAAATGTGTTATCTTCCTCTTTTGCACATGCTCAAGAGGCTCTGTACTTTGGGTGCATCTAAATAAAGAAGCAATGAAGTGTTTTCCAGGTGCTTGGCTTTTATTTCCACCTCCTCCCATCTAAACTTCATGAGCCTTTTCAGCAGTGAACGTGCAGCAGTCAGGTACCCATCTGCATGTATCAAATGTAAGGACTCTTATCTGGAGAAAACGCAGCAGTGAGGTGGTAATTTAAGTTTCAGCCAGAATTACCTTAGTAAACACTCGGTTCTCATTAAGATTTTTTTTTTTCTGAGGTCCTCTGATGATGGTGGGTATCCTTGCACCTCACACAGCTGCCCTGTGAGGGAGGTCAGGAGCAGTGGAAGCAGGGAAGAGGCATTAAAGCCACACAGTGTTCTCTGGGAGCCCTCTGAGCCTTGCACTTTGCAGCTGGTGGAGGAATTCGTTCCTTTATGGCAGCATTCTGCTGTTTCAGTGCTCTTGCTGTTCTGCCTTGCAGTTTGGAGGTGAAGGGAAAGGCTGGAGATGGTCATGTATGTGGGGAAATCCTCTGGAGAGCGCCATGGATAGAGCCTGGAAAGGGGCACTGCAGTGAATGGCTTTAGCAGCAGTGTAAGAGAGCTGGTTGCTTCAATAAAATGAGAAAATATTAGTAAACATCTGATTTCTAAATAACACGGTTTTTACATGGTTTATTCCAATAGTCTAATCCTTAATTTCAATTTTTTTCCAACTTTAATTTTAACCAGTTGGGTCTTGCCTGTCTTTGTAGATGAGCTCATAATCACAAATCCCTTTAAATACTTGTAAGACAGTATTCACATCACTTAACAACTTCATGTCTCTCTCCTTTCTTATTGCAAGGCAAGTATTTTCTAAAGAAGGTAAAAAAAAAGGGAACATGCAGTAAGTTGGCCTCCAGGGTAGGATTTGTCTTCTTACTTGCAAGTTAGAAATCAACCTTTACAGGACTGGAATAAAAAAATTAATTTGTTTCCTACTTTCAGTAATGACAATGGCTTTGCTAATTTTCCATCTTGGCTTTTCTTCTCAGGGATGTTTTGGTTTCTCATACAGCAGCAGAATGTCTGTTTTCTCTTACATTGAGTTTGGGCCTCAGATCACAAGTGTGTAGCCTACGAAAGTAGTTTTGTGTGCGGGTAAAGGCTGTTCCCAAGGCTGCACTAATTAGTGCATTAATTAGTGTACTGTGAAGGAATATCTTGGGAGTTAAACTGGACACTCATACAAGGTCTCAAATTATGACCTGTGGCTTTAAAGATTAAACACTGAAGCTGAAGCAAATAGCCTGAATTTGTTAGTAAATACCTTGAGAGCAAGTGTACAACCCACTGTGAGCAGTGACCACAGGCTGTTCTCAGCATTTCCATGGCATGAAAAATGGTCATGCAAAAACTTTATCTTGCACTATTTTTATGTTTGTTTGGTTTTGTTTCCCTCCTGTCCATCTTGTCTATTCAGTATTATCCCTCCATGAAGTCACTCCATGAAGCTGTGAGAAGTCGGGGGTCACTTGGGAAGGATGGAAAGCTTGAGATGCATTTAAAGAAATGTCTGGTTTTTATACAGTGGTTCATACTTCCATACACACTTGAAAGTGTCTGGGAACTTGGCATTATCCCTGGATCTGGGAAGGGCTTCCAAAAAGAGAATGAGAAAGGAATATTCTATACAACAACTGAATCTTGTCAAAATTCTTTGCAAGCTTTTCCTTGTGTAAGGAGCGTCTGTACTTCCCTGACAGAAGAAGCAGTGACCCAGCAGTGAGTATTCCTGCAGCCCCAGCCACAGCAGGAACATGCTGGGGCAGAATGGCTCTGACAGCCAGGAGGGAAGGACCTTGTGTTTGCACAAGGATTTGTGCAGCCCTCCAGCAGTAAAGGCAGAGCTTACCTGCAAACCTCTGTGAACTGAGCAGGCTCAGGTCAGGTTTCAATCTTCGCCTTTTGAACCTTCAGCACGCGTGGCTGAGCTGTGTGAGCAAGTTGGACAAATGATCCAGCTCAGTTTTAGGTTTTAATACTAATTCTGCAAAGTGTACTGAGTAGGGCTACAGCTTATGCTCCTCTATCATCCCAAAGGCTATACAGCAACTCCCCTGCTTTTTCAGATATTTGGCAATGTCTGTGATGTGCATGAGTGGAAAATCACTGTATAGTTATTTAACTTGTCTCCAACCAGCATGGGCATCTGCATTACATAATCTTCCATTTCAGGCATCTTGGAGGTACCAGGCTCAAGTCTGCAGGTGCCAGATCTTGGAGTAAACTGCAGCTTGGCAAAGGACACTCTTGATTTCTGGAGGAAGGAAATGTGGAATTCAGACAGTGGTAATTAGTTTGTTAGTCCACAGACTATTTCACAAGCAAAAGGTGATATTACTGCTATTTGCTCTCCGTGACACTCATCAGACAATAATTGTCAAGGTTAGGGGTTATGCACTTTTGAAATATCAATTCTGGCCAGACAAAAATGACTCAGGAGTACAAAGAAAAGATTATTTCTCAATGCAGTGTGGTGTCCCTAGCCCCTTTTTCTCCTGTGCTGCATGAGGTTCTGGAAATACAAGTATAAGGGCTTGTAACAGACTGAATTTAAGCAAAATGTGCTATTCTACTTGAGATTGTTGGAAAGGGAACTACAGACTATGGGGCATTTCAGCCTTTTCCAAGAAAATGCCTTTTCCACGTGGTCAGCTAAAGAAGTGGGGTTTTTTTAGAGGTCCTTCCACTAGATCAGGTTGTTCCAAGCCCTTTGCAATCTGTCTTGAACACTCTCAGGGATGGGGCAGCCACAACTTCTCTGAGCAGCCTGTGCCAGGGCCTCACCACCCTCCCAATAAATAATTTCTTCCTCATATCCTGTCTAACCTTGCCCTCCATCAGTTTGAAGCCATTCCCCCTTGTCCTCTCACTACACACAGCTGTAAAAAGTCCTCCGATCAGTATCTGCAAAGATCTGAAGCTCACAAGCTGCACAAGCCTTTTGGATTCTTCTGCTAATTCAGCTTAGACAGGCCAAGCCTCATGTGCAAGAGCTCTGGCTTGTGGTTTTTTGTCTGAGTTTGGGAGAGCAGAAGTGGCCGCTTGTCCCATGGAATTTTAGTCCTTCAGCTTTTTCAGCTTCTTTTCCCTGTACTTTTCATCTGGTTTTCTTGCACTGGCTGGGTTAGTGATTTTCTCTGCAGTTCAAATCCACTCCAGGAACAAAGATCCCCCTGGTTTAAATCAAATGTTTCAGATTTGACCAAACCAAGAAGGGGCCCAGGCACTCAGGTGCAAGGGGACACTCTTCCAGGAGGAATCAGGTGTGCCCAGAATTTACCCTTTACCCCATGATTTCAGTTGCTTGGAAAAGAGATTAACTAATTTAGACTGTAAAAACACACATACACACAATTTTTCCTCTCTCCTTCCAATAATAATTTTGATAATTTATATTGCTGCTAAACCCACATCAAACTGCTTTTCACTTCCTATTCTAATTTACCAACCCCCTATAAAATCACTGACAATGATATGTATGCTGTATAAAATTGCATCGGACAATATCCAATCTATTACTAGGATTTGAAATCTAATATTTAAATTTATCTGCTTGAATTAATTGTCTAGGAAAACAGAATCTATAAATAAGACATTTAATGTCATTGTGGCTTTTTTTTTATTTGGGTATTAATTAGGCACTGAGGTAGAATATCCTGTTTTGATTGCATCATCAGTGCAGCAGGGAGCGTGGGCATGGGATCCTGATCTTGCAGCAATAAATAAAACTTGATTTCCAATGCTTAAGTTGTTGCTTCCAAATAAGCCTGATTTCATGAGATTGCTGTTGGGCCAGCCTTCATTCACTGTGGCAGGGTAGTTCAAGGCAGAAACGAATTCAGTTTTATATCTCATGCTTTATTGACCAGAAACAGAAAAATCCGATGAAAGGAAAGCATTTCTATCACATTTTTTTTCAGTAGCCAGGGTGGGCAAAACCGAGGTAAGGCTTAGGAGCAGTGATTTCAAGCTATCTATGGAAATGCTGTAGTCAGTTAAACTTCTGTGACCTGACTTCCACACTGGTTTGTCTCCTGTGCTGCCTGACTTGGCAGGAGATGAACTCCCTAAAACACATCTTTAAAATGTATTTTCCTTTACTGTAGCCCTGAATTGTTTTCCATGTGTTCGCATTCTCTCATTCCCATCCGTTATCCCCATCAGGCTGTTCATGCTAATACATTTTCCAAGTAGTGTCCCACCTTCTGGAAGTGTCTCTCTCCAGAGCTGGGGCTGTTACCTCTTTGCCCTCCAAACGAGGACTGAGAAGGTGAGAGGAGGAGAGGCGTCCCTGTGCCTGTGGGGTGGAGTGTGAGCGATGCAGGGAGGACATCCCTGCTCCCCACGTGGTTCCTCCCTTCCCTGAGGAGAGAGGGCTGTGGGGTAACCCTCACCCACTCTCCATTGGATCTCCAGCCCTTAGCTTTTCCATCCCACCAGACACTTCCCTGAGTTCTTCACTTCCCAAAGAATCAGATGCATGGAGGAGAGGATATGCAGAAAAAAGGTTTGTGTTAGTCCAGAATAGAGTTTGTCCCCCTGCAGAAGGGGATTTTGTTTAAATCTCAAAGACAAATCAGATGTCTTCCTATGCACAGCTAAGGTTTGGGGCTTTTTAAAAAGAATATTGTATTAATTTTACCATGACTGCATAATACAAGCTTGAATGATGGAGATCTTGCCTTTTCCAAGTACAGAAACATAACGAGACAGATTAAATACAGCTCTTCTGTAAACTGCAGGACTTAATTCTCTTCCTGCCAGAGTCAATGATGGAAGTCCTGTTGCTGTCACCAAAAGTAAAATAAAGATCTGTGAGGAGATTGGACAAATCTGCTGTGTCTATGTGGGAAAGTGGTGAGTACTAACAGGGCTGACGTGGACTCATTTCCTCTTCCTGCAGTAAATTGATCCTATTCATATCATCCACTATTGTATGCACATCTAGAAAGCTTTTATGGATATGAGCTTCAGAGGGAATGTGTGATCCCAGTTTGCTTCCTGCCTGTTTTACAATGACACTCATCAGCTCCAGTGAAAAACTGAATAAATCTCTGCTGCATTATTTGTGATCTGTACCTGAGCATTCAGGTAAACATTTCAGCACATGCAGTGAACCCCAGCCATGGGATGTTAAGCGAGGCAGTTTTTCTGAGGCTGTCTAGACACAATGTCTGCCTACAAAAGAATTTGGTTATGAACAGAGCAGCATTGTTCAAAAGATGTTATTCTGCTACTGGGGAAATGGAAAGGATTTTTTTGTTTCTTTCAGGAGCAAGGAACTGCCCTTTCCTGGTGCAGTTGTCATTTCATGACCAGTGTTACTAAAACTTTTCTCCTCTGAGACTCTCTGTTATTAATTATGTAAAACATGCTGTCTTGAGTATGTATGAAAATTCAGAGTCTGGTGGCCTCAGAGATAAAAACTTGGCAATGATGACAAGAAGACCACACTTAAAGCAGGGTTCCTTGGTCCACAGTTTGAAGTTCTCACTTTCCTGTGACATGGAGAATCCTTTTTATTCCATAATTCCCCTTGGATCAGGCAAAATCTGTGTTGCTCAGTCTTGCAGCCACTGTCTGTTTCTTATGTATTAACGAGAAGGTTTGGACAACCTTTGCCTGAACATGGTCCTGTGCATGCACTCAAACAACTTAAATGGGGGAAGAGAGCAGATTAGCCAATTTTTATCTATCTGTCAACACTCTGTCTCCTTAGATTAAAAAAAATAAGGTGATTTTTCAGTTGAAAAAGGCTGTGCATCTGTGATGTCCAGAAGCTGTCATTGGTACCAGTCTCTAATTTAGAGACACATTATAGTTCCAGCAGTGCTCTCCATGCTGTGCAGGGAATGTCACCCAAAGCAGGAAAATGAATGAATGTTGGGCTGTGGCTCTGGAGTTTGTTCTGTGTCTTCTTGGCATCCTGTGGCCCATCTCTGTGAGGAGGCTTTTCTAAAGAAAGTACAGACCATCAGTTTTCCCCTTTCAGCATCAGTGGAGATTTGGCCATTGCTAACCCTGGTAAATTTAACCTACAGTGCTTGTTGCTCTTGGGTGATGCTTTATAAAGTGTTCAGAAACTGGACCCTTCAGGACAACTGATCCCCGATGTTAATTGAAGAGGCAAACCTTAAATTTAATTTTCTAGCCTTATGTTTTGAGTCAAACCCAGCATTTTATTATCTTCCCAGCTTAATCTGTAAGCCATTTGTAATGCATTTTCCTTATAAAGTAACATCTGTATGTTGTATTCTTTACATGTCCAAGAAGTTGAGAGTCTTTTAATACTTTGAGTCGAGTGGGAATCCCTGGGGTACAGTTTGGCACACACCTCTGCAAACATACCTTTTAGTCATTTCACTGCTGGGTAAAACTTAAATGGATGATCGAGGATTTAAGCAGCTGGATTTCAACATCTATTTGCCACATGCCAGCTGCAAGCAAAGCAAGAAATTATTATACTCAGCCATGATTTACATATTTGACCTCTGAACTTCAGAGGATATAGCTGATATTGTCAGAGTCAAATACTGTAAGGAGCTTTGTGAAACACGAAACTTGCCTTGTTAGACTGTCCAATCTTTATAAATTAATGTGAGGTTTGAAAGTGTCTTTAAACAACAAAAGTGTTTTGTTTTTATCAGGATTTATCTGTCTGATCTAATTAAAGTAGACATAGCTTACAAGGACTGTGTGTAATAAAATGCATGCTTGAAGCAAGGCAGAGGTGTGCAGCATTAGCACCATAAAATTGAGTTTGTGGTACTCTTTCCAATTAATCTCTATTGATTAATCCATGTGCAGGAGAGTGCAGGCTCTGACCTGAAGTTTCAGTTCAGGTGAAATCATTGCTACTGTGATATCAGAATTTGTAAATAAGCTGTAAACTATAATGAGTGATGCTAATTAGGAAGAAATTCTTCCCTGAGAGGGTGCTGAGACAGTCACAGTGTGATTTGCCTGTGTCAGTGACGCTCAGAAGTGAAAGATGGATCTTTGTTATCTCTCACTCTTCTTATCTTCCTCCCCTGGTGATTCTTCAGTTGATGATAAGTTGGTGACTCAAGATACACAACAGAAACCTGGACAGCCTCTGGTACCTCAGCTGTCTCTGTATGGTGGTGGGGTTTGTTTCTGGCCTGCTTGAACCTGTTTTTCTTCCTGGCCTCTGTGAGCCCTGCTGGTCCCATGACACTGGATAAATCTGCATCCACAAGTAACTTGTTAAGATCAGTAGGAACAGGGCGAAAAACTTAAACTCTGTGGACTTAAATAATCTGAGGACTCAAAGTGTTGACTAATATCCACATTTCCCCAGGGGGTAAAAAGAGTTCAGGCTGGAAAAAATTTGGTTCTATCTGCTTCTACCACCTCTTGCCTGTTACTGTCTGGGTCGATGCTGTGTCAAGGCTTGACTTGGCCATGTGCACCTCTGGGGTTTGGGACTTTCATGATGTTTATTTTCTTGGCTGGATTTTGATGAGTCCAATAGGATTCACAGGAAGAGACAGTAGCTTTGTTTCAGGAGACTTCATTTCCAGCTCTGTCTAATTTGTGAACTTCATTCATCATGAAGGCAATGTCAAAACCAGAGCATTAGCACTGCGGGTGATGTGAGTCAGACAAGGTGTCTGTTTTCCAGTGCACGGGCCATGAACAGTAGGGAAATTATTGAATTAAGGTAATGTATCTTTGAACTTCTGTAGTTGTGATCAAGAAGCTTCATCTTGAAATTCTGAGCCCAGAACAGCTGTGTCATTGCTCATTAGTCTGTCCTAAAAGACTAAAATGTCTTTTCAAAAAAGACGATAGAGGAAAGCTATGGAGCGCAGAGGTGACTTGATCTAAAGTGGTTGTCAGCCACATAGAGTCTGCATAGCATCTGTATTTGCTGGAAAAATCTTTTCCACACTGCAATGAAGTTGGATCAAATCTCCAGGCAATTCCCTGGTGTACAATTAGAGAACCCAGTTCGTTCTCACATCAATATTCAGCCAATTACATTGGATTTGAATTCTTCAATTCAGATTCTGGGCTGAATGTGGTCAGCATCATCACCATGAAGGGACAATTTAATAGGGAAGAAAATGTGGCTGTGTTTGATGACAATGTAAGGGTGCACATGCTTCCAAAGGGACTGAGAAAGCTGAGAAGAACGTTACCAGCAGTGTGGTGAAGCAATGTTTGATTGCTTACTGTCAGGAGCTACGCTTGACAAAAAAGAGCAAGGATATGGCAGCCTTAAGAAATGAGTCTCCTCACATTCCTACAGACCACAACAAAGGAGTTCCACAGCCTGGGCTCAGTGCTGTACCCTTACTCTCCTCCTCATCCATTCTGGATATGTGTTTCTGTGTTTGTCCCCTTACCACTGTATAGATCACAACCCCTAAACCTTCAGGGAACTCCCCAGGAATGCCTCTGTTGCAGGTAAATTCTTCCTGCCAGTTAGTCTTTGAAAAATGTGTCTCCAGCAGCTGTCAATCTTTGCAACATACAGCCACAGCAAAGTAGGACTCTGAAATCAATATCTGCACTAGTCGGACTGGGGCAGATATCAGATAAACTGACCTGGTCCATCACACCTTTTATTTTAAATTTTGCTATCCTTTGCTATTGGGTCAGGATGAATTCTGTTGGAACCTGTTCTTTTCTTGACAATGGAGAATCTTTACTTCCTTTTTTGCCTTTATATTTTTCCTTCTGATTTCTACTTGAGAAGCATTTTGCTCAAAGTTTACAGTTTGAGAAATTAGCTTTTCTGAGGTACCCTGTATATAAACATATAAAAAAAGAATTTTAGTAAATGTGTTCAAACTATAGCTTTTGTCCCTATAGTATCAAATCAAATTTTTCTCCGTATAGTATTAAGTCAGGTTATGATCAGGTTCTGAACTGAACCTGCAGTTCGGCTATGGATTTAACTTTATTGGAATTACCTTGTTTTTACCTAACATACAATACCTGTATGTTAGAGATGTGCACTATCAAATTTTAGAAGCTTCAGCTCTTCTAGTGCCTGTAGGACCTTCATTAGTTCTCTTCTGGATTGAATCCATCATAGCTACAGGCCTTTTTTAGCAGAAGAGTGGTATCTCTCCAGGATAGATGTGCCTCAAGGAAACTGTGGATTAGTGTTTTTTGTTACTGTTAAGCCTCACCCTTGGACTTCATTTTCCAAGTCTGATGGAAAAGGAAGAGAAGAATAATGTCTGACAGATTCCTTATAACAGCTGCGCTGCTGAGGCAGTGTCTGTGCTGAAGCAGCTGTGATTTTGCTGCAGTCAGCACAGAACTTTTCCACAGCATTTCAGATCTGCAGGGCTGGATTTGACAGGCGTGTTGTCTGGGCTGTTCTGCCATTCCCAACACAGGTACCCCCACAAGCTGCAAGAAGTGTTTATCTCCTCTGTAAGAGCGGTCATTCCCCTGAGTACAGAGTGTGGTGTGATTTACTGCCACAGCAGCCCCAAGAAATCCTCTTTGCTGACTACATTCTTCTCCCCCTCAGGCTCATTCAGCCGGTGCCAGCTCGTGTTAAGCCCAGGAAGCAAAATGAGCAGAAAGTCTTTTAAAGCAGAAGTGGCTTTGTGTGCCTGAGACCTTCAGCGGGGACTGGTGTCCCATTGTTAGCAAGGAGAGCCCACATTCATCTAATTCCTGCATTTATCTAAGAACACATTTCCTGATGGCTGCCTTTGGCTCCCTGTGCTGGCACTTGGCAGAGTTTCTATGAGAGCCTTTCAAGGAGCTTTACTTGCTGCCTTTGATTTTCATTTACAGATCAGCTGTGCCTTCTCAAGGTTAAACCTGCTTTGTCTGTCCCTTTACAAACCAACCCTTTACATTCTTTCAAAATGTAAAAAATGACAAAAAGTCACACTCCAAGACACACAGAAGCTGTGGGGATGGATTAAATAATCTTAATGCACTTGTTTGAAATGATGTTTTCAGGACATAAAGGTTATCTTTTTTTCAAAACTATCAGCAAAGAGTAAACAACCTATTGACATAAGGTCCAGTGTTAACTTTCATAGGGAAAAGTGATTCCAGTGCTATTTTTTTTCTGTGAGTTCATCAAATTACATCTAACATTCATGAATCTCACCTGATAGTTTTCTGACTCACTCTATTCTAAACTGAATCCTAACCTCTCTTGGATGCCACCTTCCTGTGAATGTGGCCAGCCATCCCATACCACTTGGATTCCTCACCCATTTTTCCTTCTCTCTTACTTTTGAACTAATAACCACCTTTCCCAACCCCTCTTATGTGCAGTGCATTAAATATCTCCTGTCCAGTCACTGTCTTTTCTTGCCTGAATGGTCACCAGGTTCTCTTGGCTTGCCACAGCATACATGGCTCTCTGCAGTGCTTACTGTGTGCAGCCACTCAGCATTGGTATTTCCCTTGGTCTGTCTCATTAAACAGCTCATCTCAGCTCCTTCCTTGTGACCAGGCCAATTTGAAATCATACTGGTATATTAATTGATTAGCTTAAATGAGATACAGAACAATAAGACAGCAAAACTCTGTGTGGGAAAAAGCCAGCGTTCAGGCTTTTCACAAAACACAATACAAATCCTTCAGGAATTGGGGTCTGTCCCACAAACAGACAGGATTTTCTAGAGACAGGGTAAGTAAGAGTCTGCAATTTCTCTTTTGTTTCACTCTAAGAGACTGTTCAGTACAAATCTCTGAGCAAGAACAGGATCTTACTTAGAGAGATCAGGACTTGAAGTCACTGAAACCAAGCTGAATTACACAAAAACTCCAGCACCTGGTTTTTTAATCCATGGAAGAAGAGGGATCTGTCAAAGCTGGTTCATCTGCCATCTGGCACGTATTTCCTCTACCTGCCTCTAATCTTGGGCTGACTTTTTGCTGGCACATTTCCAGAATTAAATAAAGGGGACTTGAGCTCAGTATTTTCACTTTTACGTGCTTTCCCCATAAGTCAGGGACTTTTAAACTCTATATTTTTGAAAAAGCTTTAAAAGTTTATTTTCTAGCTTTATTTTTGGTCAGTGAAAACTACAGAAAAGTAGTTTTGGGGCTATTTTAGTGAAAAGTTGCTGATCATTTTAGGTCAGTGACAAGACTTCGGATGATTTGCTTGACTTTCCTGTGATGTCATTTGTCTTTGAATTTCCTGCTTTTCCCTATTGGTTTCAATGAGGGAAAAAGGTGTCTGGGACATTGTCTGGTGATCTGATGGAGACATTTACAACACCTCCATTCAATGTTCCTCCTCCAACGTCTCACCTGATCACCCTTCACTTGAACTTGGAGTCCTTTAATACCAGTGAGACTGGGAACAATAATGAGGGAGAACACTGAGATAGATTTTAAACAACCCCGCCCTCCTAACTTTTCAATTTTTTTATTAAAAGTTCTGTTCCTTCTAATTTTTTTTTCTTTTGCTTTCTGTTGAGTGAATTAACTATTTGAAGCAGTAGTTTCCCATGTCATGATGGCAATATGGCAACAGCACTAAATGCCTGCTGCTTTTCTGTTTTTCAGATGATCTCTTCCCTCTTTCACTTGTTTCCAATCACTGTTTCCTAATCTTGACAGAAAAAGTAGACCTTGAGAGTAAGTAACCAGCCTTTTACATTCCAGCTTGTGTGGCTGCTCCAAGCTGAATAATGAAACACAGCAAGTGCTCTGGGGTTCCCAGGGGTTTGAGAACAAGTGTGAGCTCCAAATGGGGCTGCTGACCTTGGCAGTGAAACAAGGACCCCGAGCCATGGGTTATTCACCCTGGAAAGGGGACAGCACCATTGTGGTGTTCCTTGTTTAGTCCTGAATGATTCAATATCTCATTTCCTCAATGGCAATTTGCTGCATTCAGAGAGCCTGAATGCAATCCATCAGAATTAGGTATTGGGTATTTGTAAGGTAAATTAACAAGCCCATAGTAATCACTGCTTCATATTTGATAAGATGCATGTTCATCATCAGAGGCTGTTTTGCTTGGTTTTGTTTCTTTCCTCTACTTTTTTTTTTGTTCTTTATGCATTTTGTTTTTCTCCTTAAAACACTGTAGCATGGATTTTACTTGAATCAAGGTTTCCCCTGTGTTTTCTATTCTCATAGCTAGGTTGTATTGCTGTGGCTGCCTCTAACAGCGTCATCCTAAGGGGTCCATAATCCTTGACACTTGCCCTGTCTTCTCTGGATTTTTCTGGGTACTGGACATGGGAAATCACCATCCATCCATGGGTGGAAAGGAAAGGAGGTGACTTTCTCCAGGCCGCTGTGTGAGCTTATGGCTGCACTTCTCCCTCACACTCATCTTTTATGAACTCACTGACCAGCAAATGTTTCACAGAACCAAGTTCTTCAGCTGCTCCCTGTCCTGTGGACAGCTGAAAATTGGGTTTGCACAGTGAAGGCAGAACACATGATTTCTAAATTTCTTTTCACAGTGATGCTCACCTGTGTTTCAGCTGCCTGGTCTGCCAAGAGTTTCTTTCCTTGCAAGCTCACACCTCCTCCCCCCATCCCTTGCCCTTGCTTGTACAAAGAAATTGAGTAAAGAAAGATTTTGTGCAGTTGACAAAAATCCAAGCTTTTTTTTGGACAGATATCTGAGAAGTCTCCCTTGAAGATGTTTACTTAGGGCTTGTTAATTACAAGGGTAATGACAATTCCAGAGCCAGATTCCAATTCCTTCGCACAGGTGTTGATATTCCATAATGGAAAAGAAGATCCATTTTGCCCCAGTGCATGCTTATAATTTCACTCACCAAGATACTCCTTTTCTGATCAGGTTATGAAACAATAACCTGCAAAAACAGTAATTCCCTTGAAGCTAATCGCTGCTGGAAAGGGGAGCCTTGCTTTACAGTCAATGACTTTGATGCCTTGGGTAGTTCAAGTAAGGATCTGCCTTGATTGACATGATCCTTTCTATAAATTTGAGCCATTAGACATACCAGTAGCAGCTGCTGGGGAGATCTACTGATCACAAACACAGAGATTGCAGTGCAGGTCTCCTGCTGCTCACTCTGACATCCTGAAACACCATCTGCAATTTAAAACTGCAAAAGGAACTCTGACTCCAACGAGTTAGGTGAGTGCATGTCTGTGTTTGCTCCCTGTCAGGGCTCTGGCTCATGAATAAAGCAGAAGGATTTGCTGAAGTGGCAAAGGATAAATGTTTGATTTGTTCTGAAGTTTGTCTATTTTGCTCTACATATCTTGTCTTAAAAAATAAGGATTTTTAGCTTTTTTTTTACCTCACTGAAGGTTATATATAAACATACTCTCTTAAATCACATGTTAGACTGTAGTGCATACATGGTGACATATATGATACAAACATCATATGCTGATCTAAAGCTCTGATTTAGCAAATTTAAATCATTTTGTTTAACAGGAGCATAGAGACTCAAGCATCATCCAGGCAAATGGCAGTCCCAGATCACTTAATTTCAGTCTGTCCAGCTGAGGACAGAGCCCAGCATACACCAGTCTGTGCCCCATGCAGTAGCTGACTTTCTCAAAATAAGTGTCAAATCTGGCGTTTCTAAGACAGAGGTATTTAAATGCAATGATGATATGTTAATTGTAAAACAGACCCCATGGCTTAGAGCTGCTTTCCACCTCTCTATTTTTGACAGAGGGTCTGTTCCAGAAAAGTTGCTTGTTTTCTTCGCTGAGACAGAAGATCATCAGGTATCAGAGGGCCTTGCTGGATGCTGGGCTGCTAAATGTGAGGAGTTCAGGGTTCCTCTGGTCACCTTGGCCACGTCCCATGTGTGTGACCAGCTCTGATGTGTGGCTCGGCAGCCGGGGCTGGGTCTGAGCTGCGCTGAAGGGACAGCCAGCCCCAGCCCAGGCCATGCAGTGTGGTACTGGCAACTTCAGTGATCCTTCTGGGAGATGCTGGGATTGTAGCAAATATAATCTTGCTTGGCTTCCAACTATTCAGCTATTGGCTTTGTGTGAGCTCAGAACAAGCCAAACAGGGTGGCAGAAAGGTATATGCTGCAAAACAAATCCGCAATATGGAGATTTCATGGGGCTGAAGCAGGGGCTGGTGACTTTATGTCTTCCAGGGAAAGTCTTCACCCTGCTGCTTTCTGTGATAGACCTTTTTGCAGAGGTTTTCCATTTCTGGGAGTAGTGACCACTCATTCCTCCATCTGTCTCTCTTCTCCTAGGCTGAGTGAGAACTAACTCTGTTTTTGCAGGGAGGAAGCGCTGCCCCCGCTTCAGCCGAGCCCATCCACTCGCAATGCCGGGCTGTGCTGGCTCCTCCAACCTTCCTCTCCCTTCTCTCCCAACCTTGCCCTTCTCTCCCTTCTCTCCCAGCCCTGTCCTTCTCTCCCTTCTGCCTTCAGCATGAAGCTGCACTGCCTGACCCGGGCAGCTCTCCTGGCGCTGCTGCTGTCGGGCTGCGGCGCCGCCCAGGCCGCGGCCATAGACCTGCGCACGTTCGTGGGCTGTGCCGTGAGGGAATTCACCTTCCTGGCCAGGAAACCCGGCTGCCGCGGGCTCAGGGTCACCACGGACGCCTGCTGGGGACGCTGCGAGACCTGGGAGGTGAGGCTGTGACCCAGGGATAGCCCTGGCTAGAACTTGCCCCCTCAGGAAAGCCCTCTAAAGACACCCACCCACAGCGTCCTGCTCCATGGGCCCCCCGGTGCCCCGTTCGGTTCTCCCCTCCCTCCTCCCGCCGCCCCAAAGGGGAATGGAAGCCATGTGATGATATTAATGAAGCACTTATGTAATGCTCTTACTACGCACTCTGAAAGCCTCTTACAGCTCGAACACTTAAGGAGAGGGGGGCTTTATTGTTTCGCCTGAAAAAGAAGTATTCCTTGGAGATTAAGATGCAGCTCCCGATTGATGGGTAATATGTTTTGTTCCAAAAAGCAAATCCCAAAGATAATGTCTCTTTGGAATTCTGGTCCTGTTTTAAGTCACAGCCCTGTATAAATATGAAGTACTTAAGTTTTAGGGGTGTACAGAGGAAGAAAGAGCAAGCATAAGTACATCCACATGTGTCAGAGAGCAAGTTTCTGTCTGTCTTTGCTATTCTGCAACTGGAAATATCCAGGGGCCAGTCCAAATTATTCAGGAAACCTCGAGTAACTCAGAGGGATTTTGTCCACATGAAGGCAAGGACTCTACATAAGTGACCACAGGAGGAGCCGGGGTCTTTGTGCCATCCTTGACTTCCCTTCTTCAGGACTTGGTGGGATGAGGGTAAAGGCAACGAGTGGCCAGATTCCGCTCTGGGATGAGGTTCCTTTGAGGGATCTCCTTGAGGGATCTACTTCCCCCTCCTCCCAAGCTCCTCTGGCAGCTCAGACCTTGCTGTATTGCAGTGCCCCCGGGCTGTAGTTCAGCTGAATGCACCTGGCTGCGGGTTCAACAGCTTCCAGAAGGCACCGCGATGTGTTTGGATGGGGGCTTTGTAAGAGGGAGGGTGTCTGCACAACTTCTTGCTGAATGTTGCATCTGTTCTCTCTCACTCCATGCTTCCTGGTTCCCAGGGAGGGCTCTTTGCACACCATAGAGGGGAAGAAAGAAATTTAAATGTCTCCTGGCTGTGTTACTTTAGGCAGTGGGCTCCCGTTCCTGTGTGTACTACCTATTCCTGGAGTCTTTGGAAAATGAGTAAGAACTGGTTTTTCAGCAAAACCAATGCCACTGTGCACAGGGTGGATTTCCAGGCCTTCAGGCTCCAATCATCTTCTGATGGCTGAGGTCTCTGGCCAAGCTGATTTTCTCTGGAGGAATTGCAGACTTCTATTCTGGCTGCTGTGCCGAGAGTTTTCCCCACAGTGTACATCCATTGGTTTTTCTGGGAAGTGCAGCCTGACAGGGAAAACTGGTCTGGCTGAGAAAAAACCCCAGCCTTTGGCATCTGGATGCACCCCTGCTCTTAGGCAGCTTGTGCACATGAAGGATTTCCAGCAGAATGTGTTTAATGGAAAAATCAATGCTTTTGGAAGAAAGCAGCTGCTTTTGGCAGCATGTGGTCGAAGCACTCACACTCTGCTAAAAAACAGCTTTTGGGATAATCTTTTGTCTCTCTTCAAGCAGGTTTTAATTGGTGCTTTATACTTTAAACAAACTGAAACACATACATGCACCCACTCCCCTCCTTGGCAGGGCTCCAAGAGGCGAGTGTTGAATGATGTAGCCTAACATTTATTTCCATGGCCCCTTCCACCTGATCCAGTAGCTCCTCTATTTACACAAAAACCCCTTGAGGAAACTGGGGCTCCAGATGTTTGTCTTGCCTGAGGCCAGCATTTCTCCCCCACAGAAACCAATCCTGGAGCCGCCTTACATCGAGTCCCACCACCGGATCTGCACCTACAACGACACCAGGATGGTGACAGTGAAGCTGCCCAGGTGTGCCCCTGGTGTGGACCCCTTCTACACCTACCCCGTGGCCATCCGCTGTGACTGTGACATCTGCTCCACTGCCACCACCGAGTGTGAGACTTACTGACCTCCCAGCTCAGGCCAGGAGGGGATGAGTTCTCCCCCAGCTTCATGCCCTTGGTACCTCCAACATTCTGGAGGGTGTAAATTGGCCTAGAATTTGGTCTCCCCCTGTAATGCTCCTGATCACTTTTCTGGGCAGATGAGGCTTAATCCCCTCTCCTTATGCTGCTCAAAGCATTATTGCTGTAGAAACTCACAGCCTTACAATAGTAAATCCCATGGTAAAAAGAAATGTTGCTGTTTTGCTTCCTTCTCATGAGCTTTTCACTCTGTGTGACCTTTATTCCTGCACAAAGTGCACATGGACAGAATGCTGGGGTGTAGAAACACCCCACAAAGGCATTGCCTCCTCCATAACAGCCTGATTCATCTGGGGTTTAGCTTCTTTCCAGTAACATTAATGCAGTTACCAACACTTCCACCACTTCCCCCTCCCATCCCCATTAGTTAATCTTACCCTGAAGTCATTCAGGAATAACAGTCAAAGAAAAAGGTCTCAAGGCCAATGAAATGGAAGTAAGTATTCAAATCACTACCTTGAAATTAGGGGGAATGCATACTCAGCCCTGACTCAGCCAAGGACTTAAGCTCGAGATTAAGTGTTTTGCTTAATTATCAGTGGACTTTTACAGTTAAGCATGTATTTCATGCTTTGCTTAATTGGAGCCATTGTGTTGGGAAAAAAAAATCTCACAGGGGACAATCCCTTAAAAAAAAAGAAAAAGAGAGAAACACATTAAATGTGCAGAACCATCTGCTTTTGTCCAGGGATTGGAGGGGAAATGGCTTCATGTGGAATCAGTGAGACTCTGCAGAGCCCAAAGCATCTCTCCTGACAATTTCCAGAGGCAGAAGGACCAAGCCAGAATTCAACAATCATGGTTTGGTTTCAGCGAGCCCCTGGCCAAGGTGGTGGGAAAGAGGGGGCTAAGGAAGGGTGTTCCCACAGTTCCCTGAGCTGCTCAGCTCCATGGAGACCTGCTCCTCTGAGGGAGCACACAGAGCTGGGGGATGGCCAGATGTGCTTGTAGGAAAGCTGTGGAGTGTCCAGTAATGGTGGGTGAGACAAGTCCAGCACAGGAAAGAGAGCAGACATTCCGTAGGACACTTCACACCTCCTCAGACCCACTCTTTACAACCTTGCAACACCTGGGAGCTGCCACAAGAGCCCCCTGTGACCACAGCCACACAAGTGCCTTTGTTCCCTGGTTCCCACCTGCAGGAGGACACACTCACATTCATCCCTCATTTCTCCCCTGAGCAGAATGGGAAATTAAGTGAACGAAGGAAGATTTGCCAAGTGGGAGAGGCCCACAGGAGTTCACAAAACAAAGACACCTTCTCAGATAGCCATTAGGAGAGAATTGCTGCTCAGTGTAATACCTGCACCTGGCTCCCCCACTCAGTGCCTTTTCTCCTGGATGCAGTCACCTTCATTTACAGGGATGCATACTTGAAACTTCCCCAGGTGTCCTATACACAGTGAGACAGATTAAATTTAGCCTGTAATTTATTAGCTGATAGAATTTTTTTTATCTGTAAAAGCTGTATTATGACTGAGTAGAAAGAAGGTGATTTTATCACCCTACCTTCTGTAATTCTGAATAGAGATTGCTATGTCCAACAGCAGCAGAAGCAGGCTTTTTTGCTGATGGAGAGTTTAAATACCCTTTAAAAAGTCCTCATCTTTTGTTTCAAATTCCACCTCTCGATCCCTCTGATATTGTTAATTGGCATTACAGTTATTATGGGACACCTGTAAATTGTTTTGTGTCCTTAATAAACTTCAAAATTGTAGTATGAAAGCAATTTAAAGCAATGTGTCCCTCTTTTTCTGTGTGTAGAGATTTCTCACGTAGAATATCTATAAGCTCCTACAAACTCTTTGCCAAAGCTGTGAACACCTGCAAAACATCTCCTTGGTGTGAAGTCATTTCCTTCGCTGAATTTCTCTGGTGGAGTCTGGCTGTGCTGCAGTCTCAGGATTAGAGGCAGGGTTAGAAAGTGGCAAACTTCCTTCCTTTGCAGCCAGCAGGAAATCTGGGCTGTACCCGGCCACGGTGAGACATTAGAAACCTCAGCAAGTGATCAGAACCAAACACTGCAGGGTGGGAAAAGGGCTTTGACTGATGCAGCCAGACTGGGGAGCAGAAGGGGGAGGTGGGAAGGATGTACTGACTGAAACCAAGTCAGCAGAAGGCCACTTTGAGATGATCTTTCAAGGAGGAAAGGAAGAGATGCTGTGGATGTGCCCTGAGTGACAAAAGTCCAATCAACACCAGATTGCAAATGTGGAACTTTCTCCCCAGAGGTTATTACACTAGTAGGTCTTAATTCTGTTGAATTTGCATCAATTTTCTTACTTAAAATCACAGAATAGTTAAGTTGTTTCTAGTCCAGCTGGCCTGCAAAGAGCAGGAACATCTTCCACTAGACCAGATTCCTCAGAACCCTGTCCAGCCTCACCTCAAATATTTCCAGAGATGAGTCATCCACCACCTCTCTAGCCAGTGTTTCACCATTCTCACTGTAAAAACTTCTTGTATAAATCAGCCCTCTATTTTTAAAAACCTTTACTCCTTGTCCTATCACAACTTGTGTCCAGGTCTTTAGTTTTCACATCCTTAATGCTGCAGCTGGGGTGGTACATCCTGCTCAGAATTTGAAACAGTCAGCACAACCCACATATTTCAGGGCATGAGAAGCTTCTTCCCAGGCAAATGTCACCTTGGGAGCATTTTAATGCTCTTTAAAGCCACGGATTTAGATCTCACCACCCAACCTGTCCAAAGCAGCTGAGCAGCTTGTCTGTCTTTGGTGTGTGTTTGTAAGGAGTGTTTATCACAAAGGCTGTGACACCTCAGGTATTCCCTCTCCCATGAAAAGCAGTGGATTTTTTTGTGCCTCAGTTTCCCTTTTGGACACTGGGAATGATGCTACAGATGACTTTTTTTCCTCTCTAGAGTGTGTTTTGCAGTGTATGAGCTGCAAGGCCCTTGTGACCAGTCATATCTGTCTCCTGCAGTGCACTCAGGTTTATTGTAGCTCATTTAACCTGAGCAGCAATTGTCACTGCCAGGCAGTGCTTTGATAAAATACCTTCCTAGTCTGTGATAGCCACAATAGTCCACTGCTCTGGAAGCTCAGCTCCCCTGCAGCTGGTGTGCCCAGCCCGAATGACCATGCCAGAAATCAGTGCATTCCACCCCACCTGAAGAGCTGGGCTGCCATGAGAGGGAGGGCAGGATGCCTCCCTGGATGGGTGTTCCTTGCACTGACTGGATTTCTCCTTGGGAGACAGGACAGGCAGCTGCCTCCTGCTCTCGCTGTACTCACATGGAAACATTGGAACCAGCGCCCCGGGTCACAGCAAAGCCTCTCTCACCCAACATCTTGCCAGGGAGGGTAGCCAGCCATGGGTGTTCAGGGAGATGTGAAAGCATCAGGCTTCATGGAGGTATGTATCCCTTGGCTAGATCCACCCAGCCTTGTCTGGCAGCAATATTAGAATTTTCTGCTCTGGGGGATGCCTTTAGCACATTGCTGTTAACCCAAGACATGTGGGTCCTCTGTGCCGCTTCTTCCCAGATAAAATCAGGCCATGGAAAGTCTGGTGAGTCTTTCTCTGGGGGAAGATGAATAAAATATACTCCAGGCTATATGCTGTGCCCTCGTGGATTGTCCTGGCTCCTCTGAGGATGTATCCATTTATAGCAGTCAGGGATTTGGGCTGCAGTGCCTTTTTATTAGGAATAAACCTTGATATGCTTTGTCTTTTCTCTGCAAATGCTCCAGGCAGGGCTAGTTAAACCTGCTGAGGTTCACAAGCTGCAGGAACATGAAAAGAGCATTCCTATGGTGAAACTTGATTTGGTCCAGTCATGATGAGGGATGTTGTTCAGGAATGGTGGGATTTCTAGGCTTAACCTGAAGACCAGACCAGCTGGTCAGTGAGATTCCTTCTGCTCTTGAAACAAATTTTAATGAGCAGCTGGGTAACAAAGGCACTTTTTTTTTTAATGTAATTAATTTTATTATTTTTTAAAAAAACAAGATCCATATCTCTGCACTGAACCCCTGGGAGACTGGAGCCAGTCATATTCCTGTTTCCAGACCAGCAGGGCTGTCTCCTCATATAACTTCTTCATCACCATAAGCCTTTCACTTTCCCTCCTGACTCTACCTGCCCTGGCTGCTGGACCACAGGGTGCACAGCTCATCTTCCTTCCCAATATGTTGGTAGGTGTTTCTCCTTCCTGAAATGTCCTGTAAGGTGCATGTGATGAGTATCTGGGAAAATAAACACAACACCACACCTCTGCAAAAGGATGCTGTCAAAATACTTTGTAATACATTTATTTTGTTAAAATAAACTATGTACAATAAATGATATTAATGTGCATTGCAATATACAGTAATTACATGTTTAAAAGATGATAAAAGAGTACAGAATTATGTGCTGTAAATAGGAAATTAATAGTGATAACATGATTTTTAAACTATGCAGAACACATTTGCTTGAAAGCTGAATTTCCTTGGTTTGAAATTGTTTTGCTTTGAATTCTGAAGATTTGGTCATACCACTCAAAAGTCAGACATACTGTTTTAGTGCCCAGCCTTTGGTTTCACCAGCCCCATATTCCAGCAATATTGCACACAGCAACTTTCAAGAGAGAAAAATCCAGTTGCTCACATTGAGTAAATGACTCTCCTAACTGGCTAAGATTCGACTGGTGATGAGTTAGGTCCTGAATTGTGTTGAGGTCATTACATCTGCTTCACAAACTCAGTCAGAATAACTTGTTGAACTGTTAGTTTTAAGCATTTCATAAGGAATAATTTTAAGCATTACTGTTAGGTAAGCACAAGAAGAAAGGAGTGAAATGTCCTTGTCTTTGTGTTCTTTGGAGAGCAGAGAATCTCCGTGCAGTGAAATTCTTGTATTTGTGTAAATGCATCAACATCATGACACATTAAAACTGCATTCAGTTATCCTTGCACTCCATCTCCCTGCCCTGCTTCTCTCCCAGTCTCGAGGTGCTGCTGGGCCCCAGGTACTCAGGGCTGACTCCACAGAGACACCTCCCAGCCCATTCACCAGCCTCAATCCATATTTTTGGGGCATCAGGGCCACCATACCATGTCTTCCTCTGCAGCATTTCCCACCTGGTACCCAGGGCTTGGGTCACTTCTGCTCATGAATGAAGACTTTGCCAGTGTCTTTCCCCTGTCCCATAAGTTTTTGTTATTGCTTATTAGTGAATTAATATTTACAAGCTTGGGGAGAGTTGGGCTCATTTCCTCCTCCATGCTGACAGGGCAGTTCAGTGTCTGCCAGGTCTGTGATGCAGTTAGAGCAGCTGCCTGTTTAGGGGAAAAGTGCTGAGAGAGATGACATGATAGCCACATTCTGCATATGATTTACCCACAATCTACTTTGACAGACATCAGACAAATTATTTCACATGTTATCAAGACAAACAAATGTGTTGTAAGATCTGGAAACTGTTGACTGCTGACAATGTTTACTCTGAATTCATTAGCCTCCATTCAAAATAAAAATTCACCAGAGTTGGTATCAGTGAGAGCTCAAACTGATCTTCACCAAAATCACATAAAACGTGGTGTCCTGAACGGGATGAGATGAAATTAAGTGACAGCAATGAGTTTAGGGTCTTTAAGCAAAGTTATCCATATGTCTTGAGTATTTCTCTGTTAATGTAACCGCTTTCATTTTCATCTCAGTAGTGGTTGAACTGAGGCGTTTTAGATCCAACCTCCAAAGGTGAGATCAGCAAAGTCTTTGGATGCCCCAACTTTTTTCAGGAGTCCTTAACCAGCAGCCAGAAGGTAGAAAAGGTTCTTGGACCTGGCTCAGTGTATCTGTGTGCTCAAATCTTGATCAGCCAAAATAAAAGGTCAAAAAAGGAGGGAATGTAAAGACTCCCAGATATTTTCCACATTAGTCATGTGTGGACCCCATTGAAATTTTCCATTGCCTTCATGAGAATTGAAACCAACATAAAGCATCTTTGAAAATCCCACCCTACCATTACAGTTAGAAGCAGCCAAACACTGCATTATGGTCTGTACAATCTGGAAAGGGATGGGGATCCATATTTTCAAAGTGAAAGGAATTTTTCACTACTGACAGCAATTCACATGATTTTTTTGCTTGTTGCTCTGGGTTTCTAAAATAATTTTCCTCTTACAATGAGCTTCTGATTCTTTTTGCTGTTATGGCGTGGTTCTTGGAACTGCCCAAGAGAACAGATTTTTGTTCCCATATTTCTGACAGCTTTAACTGAAACAAAGAAAAGAGAATTTGAAGATTTTTTTGGTTGTTGTTCTAGGTATGGGCATCCCCTTAACATCTTAAAATTAAATTTAAGGTTTAGGATCAAACTGACTAATTGTGGCTCTGGGCCCTGTTTTTGCAGTTCTCCCCCAAAGCAGAAGTGATTCTGTTGCATTCTTGACATCTAATTGATGATTTTGTCCTGACTTTTTTATGCAAAAATATTTCTATTCCTGTTTTGTTTTGATAGGTGAAGACAGCTGAGATAACAAGCCACTACCGAAATCAGTGGGAGGCTTTTTCCTGCTTTCAGATGGTCTTTATTCATGAAGAGGAAAATAAACATTCATAGTGGAAATTTGTCTTCATTTTTGCAAAGAGCTCTAATGTGTCTAGAAGTTATCTGACGTAGGTCACTCCATGCTCACCTCCTGTCACAGTAGATGCTCCTCCACTCCTAGAGAGTTGTGAACCAACAAAATGTTCTGTTATTTCCAGATTTTCCTTTTTTTTAATGTAGGATGGAACAACATTACAGGTCCTCCTCAGGGAAAAAGAAGATACATGGAGAAAGGCATATGCAGCCAGATTCCTACATTCTACCTCTTTGTTTAACAAATGCTCCCTGGGCCAACGTGAGCATATGGATTGCTTTGTTGGAGAAGACAAGTGTGGTTTTAAACTATCCTGGCCTGAGACAGATTGATGCTACTGCAAATTATCTTTAATCCAGATGAGGTTTCTGTGTGGTGAGTCATGAGGTATTTGCTGTGTCACTTGGGGAAAAAAGGTACAGGGAAAGGTCACAGACTCTAAGCAAGGTATAAAAGCAGTTGGGCATCTTTCATATATGAATTAAAGGGAGAGATAGGCTGCCCAGGGAAGTGATTGAGTCACCATTCCTGAAGGTATTCAAAAGAACACAGGCCACCTGCACTAGGGCAGCTGGAAGAGGTTTTGTGGCAATTAAACTACAAGGACAGATCACCAATCAGCCTCCCTCATGACCTGAGCAGTGCCAGTGGGATTGAATGACACATGAACAACTTGGAGACAGTACCTTGTGAAGTGAGATTCTCTTCAGTATGAGGAGGCCTGCCAAAATCTGTCTCTTTAATAAAAGTATTTGGATTAACTTTATTTCATATTAGGATGCAGTGCTACATTTAATTCTGTGTCTATTCTGAATGCTTTGAGTGCTGTGAGAGAAAAAAGGTGAGAAATATAAATGTCAGCTGCTGAAATGATTGTTTTGATTGTCATACTGGACTTGGGGTGAATACCTACACAGGGCGTATATCCAGTTGAACACAAGAGAATCGACCTGAATGGGATTAGAATCTTGTTTCTGCCTTCTCTCCAACTTTTCAGAGCTCTGGGGGGCACAGGACAAACTGAGTTTTTGTGGGACTTCCTTCAAGTCATGCTGGAAGTGGCAGGATTGTGCCAGTTCCACTGTCCTGGTGTTTTCACAGGGCTCTGAAGGGCCGAGCAAATCTGATGAACTGAGATCTCTCTCAAATGCCTCTAATATCTCCTTGCAGAGGTTTGCATGAAGATATTTTGGGAACTGCTTGAAACTGCAGCTTCAGGTTAAGAACCCTTGGTAGAACAGGAAGGTTTCAGAAGAGGCCAAAGGAGATGGGTTTTACAGGATCCAGCAAGTTTCCTGTAAGTGGTGAGTGCTTTTGAAATGACAGCAGACTATTAGCAAAGGCAAGTCTGTCAGGAAAGGCTTTGACATCAGCTGCATTAAGGGGATGTTGTCAAATAAGTTCCAGGGATGGTTCCTAACCTTTATGACTCTCCTTAAGAGTGTTCCTTTTAAGGTGAAATTGGGATCTGATTTCTAGCTCATCTCACAGTGAGTAAACCCATCTCCTTTCACCTGGCAGTCCTTTATCGATTTTCTTTCCTTATTTCTAATGGTGCTTGAAAATAACTTGAAGTTTATATCTGTGGCCTTATGACTGCACTTGCACTATGTCTGGTGTTGTGGTTTTTCTGAAAATAAGCTTTACTGCCTGTTCACACACCATCTGTTGCTTTTAAAAAAGGCATTAGGATGACTTGCCAGATAGTCAATGACTCTCCTTACATCTGCCTGCAATTCCTTTCTAAAACCTCTTGGCCTGTGCTGTCCTTGCCTTCCCCAAAAAATAGTGTAACAGGGCAGATCCTTGAGAGATCGCCACTTTTCATGAACAGGTGTGTGTTCATAACCTAACACAGGAATCATGTTTATGGGACCTGTATTAAACATGGCTTTTCAAAAAACATTTCTTTTTGCTGGAAGAAAAATGCAGAAAAATGGAGTGCAGAGGCCATTTCTCAGTGGACTGTGACCACTCTCCCTCTCTTGCAGCTCCCAGAATTCAAATTTTGAACAAAATCAGTTTGAAAAACTTGACATTTTACTGCCTCACAAGCTTGACGTGCTCCATTTTGTAAGTGCAAAGAAACCCCTGCTTAGCCTTAACATTTTTGTATGTATATTAACAGTTTTCTATCTGCTTCCTCTATGCAAGGATTTGTTTGCAGTTTGTTTATGATGCTGCAGTTTATTAGGACAGCAGCATTTTAGCTTCTCCATCACCATATGTTTTGTAGTTAATTTCCCTCAAACCACTGCAGTTACATTAATGCTACAGCTTCCCACTTGATTTTAGATTTTGTCAAATCTGTTGATCCTACGCCATTCCATTAAGATTAACAATCACTCCTGGTACTCAGTGGCATGCAAAAAACCAAACTGATTGTTTGTGGCTTTCCCTGATACATGCCAGGGTGCTCCATTTCACTTTTCCAGTGTGCTCATTACGTTAGGGTGAGCTCAGCTGTCACTCTGGATTTTCTATTTCCTCTATTTCCACATTTTTTGAAACTCTAAGAAAACCAGGCAGCTCCAACCTGAGCATTTGCATTGTGCTTCAGCTAAAGCAGACTTCACCTTCTTCCACCAGAGACTCATACATCACTCGCCAGCAACCCACATGAGCTAAACCAATCATCCTAATTAACTTCCACTGAAGTAAAAGGCAGCACAGTGCAGATATAATTTCCCTGAAATCTGTTAAAGGTTTTTTTTTGTTGTTGTAGTTTCAGTGGACTTCTAGTCATGTTGTAAGCCTAAATATCAATTTATGTAATCCATGCCTAGTTCTCCTCATACTCCTCTAATATATATTTTACACATTATGGTTCAGCTGATAGACAGTGTCCTGTTGAGGTGAACACTCGCTGCTCTGCCTGAGGATGGACACAGACTCTGTCAGGGACCCCTGCACCTCACTCTGAGCTGGGCTTTAGCAGCCAGGCCATCTGAAGTAAATTCCTGGGACATAATAAAACTAAACAGAAAATACGCACAAAAAATCACCAGCAATGAGGAGAACTTGTCTATCTCAGGTATGGCACAACTGTGTTTTCATCCATGTTTGTGTGCAGGGAGAAAGGGATGGTGAGGGGAAGCCACTGGGTAAAAAAAGAGCAAAGCATTTGCCTCGAGTCTGATGGCTTATATCAGAGAGAACTCTTGTTTTCTACCCAGAAATGTTTTGGGGTGTCAGAGCTGGTTTCTGTAGCTGCCCATGGTAAACCGGGGGCTGGAATTACATGATCTTTGTGGTCATTTCCAACCCAAACCCAAATTCTACAGTTGTATGAAATTGAATTTGTGCTGAAGGAGGAGCTCAGATCCATAAGCCTGGTCCTGAAGCTGGACTGGGCACTGCACCAAGCCTGGTCCTTTCCATGTGCCCTGCGTGCTGTTCCCATGGTCCTGCTGCTCACTCATCGCTCTGGGCAGCACCAGGCCTGGAGTTCCCTGGTTTGTCTGGTGACAGGTGTGTTCTCTGTCAGGACACTGTGCTTCCTAGGAGGAGAGGGCTGCCAGTCCCGTGGGATGGGGTGCAGAGGGGAGCAGGGCCCGTGGCCCCGGGCTGGGAGAATGTGCTGCTGTCACTTCTCCCTCCGGGCACTTCTGGACACGCTGGCTTCAGACACAGCTTTTGCAAGGAGTTACATCTTCAAATCTGTGTATGCTGGTGCTGTGATTTCCTGCTTGGGGAATGAAATCCATGACAAGACAGTCTTGTGGCACTGCCAGGGTACCCAGAGGCAGCTGCAAGTAAGCAGATGCCCTTCGAGTTCACCTCTGAGTGTCTGTGTTGCTGTGATGTGCAAAGCTGCTTTGCAGGATCCCAGGAGAGGCTTTAGTGAAAAGGCACAATTTCCCCAGCAGCAAGGAGAGATCACAGAAGCTTCCCTTCCCCTATGGGCTTCCCATCCCCATGCTGCTGGCTGCAGCCCATCATCTCGTGGAAAAGTCTGCTCCTGAGGACTGCAGCCATGCTGGAGCTCAAACAGCACTCTCTGTGAAGATAGAAAAATGGCAGAGAGAGAGAAGAAACTAATGGGAGGAGGGAGGCTACAATAAGTCAATAAGTTCACAACTCCACTATGATGAGGTTTTTACAGATATAATTAATTAAAAAAGGATAATTTAAAGGCAATTGGATCACCTCAAAACACTTAAAGTCAGTATGACCTTTGGCTTTATTTTTTTGTTTTTGTTCTATTCTTGGCTGTTGGGTGAGATGTAGAAATCCAGTTGATCTATAAAGTAAATTCTCAGTTGCCATGGCAATGTGCCTCATTCTTGTTCTCAGTTGGAAGAGAGATTGTTCCATACTGCTATTTCATGTCTAGGGCAATATTCTTTGGTGGCAGAATTTCTTTGTTTCAGTACATTAATGCTACAACTCTGTACTTACTTTCTCAGCTTACAGAAACATGGCTCAGCCTGAGCATTCCTCTGTAAAAATACAGTTATTTGCATTTTTTTAGTTGTAAGAACATTCCTTAAGTCTGGAGGTAAATGTTGATCCATTTTGATAGCTTGAGTGCCGCAACATCCTGATGCTGTGAAGTTTCACCATTGAGTAAAAACAAACTGGACTCACTCCACCTTTGCTTCCATGTGGTTTGAACAAACGAAAGTATCTCCTGAACTAGCAAGTCTTATTATAAAAAAGCAATTTTAAAGTACATCCTACCTATAGTTTGTATCTTACATATTAGATTTCTACAGATTTCCGTGTGCTTTCAGCCAATTCAGATTTAATTCCTAAGGACTGCAAATTCCTAATTTTGATCAATGTTACATAAGGCCACAAAAGAAGTTTCTCCTGTTTCTTTTGCCATCTTTAGCTCTTTGTTTTGCCACAAGTCACCTTCACCTTATTCCTAAGGCGGGGAGCCAAGCAGGCATCCTGGTTTCTGTTGGTGCAGTCTGCATGCAGTGGGAACAGGCTGCAAAACAGCTGTGGAGGGTTAGGAAAGCACAGAGACAGAAGTTGGCCAAGGGTGATACAGCTTGGAGGTTTCACAGACTGGAGAGCTCCTACATTTGGGTAAGAAGGACCCTTTTCTGGTCATGTTCCCCATTTCAGTTGCAAGTGACCTTCATTGCCTTTCTAACCTGCTTGGTTTCACTGAGCTCAGCTGGCTCTGCTTCCCAGGGGATGTCACACAAGGGTGCAGCATCTGTGGCACTTTGCACAGCGCTTCTTCTTCTTCTTGGGATGGAAAATGGTCATGATTGCCTCATCAAAGACAGTCTTAAGGCCTTTCTGTGTGAGGGCTGAGCACTCCAGATAGCACTGGGCTCCAATCTGAAAGAGAAGAGGGAAAATGAGAGCGAGTGTCCACTGTTGGGAGAGACAGAGTGATGTTCCAGCATCTTTCTACATTTAGAATGTTTCTAAATTTCTTTCTACATTTAGAAAGGGTCCAGACCATTTCTCTGTATCTATCTGGCTGCCTGTGGGATGAAGGGAAAAAGCTCATGTGGTCATCCTGAGCAAGAGAGCAAGGAATCAGCATCAACGTGAGTATCTCACCACATGGGGGTGAATGGGCTGCAGGAATTCCCTGCAGAACCCTCCAGAGAGAGGAGGGCTGCACCATGATTGAGTGCTGGACCAGGAGCTCGGCCTCCTGCCTGTGCAGCTGGGGAGGCTTTCAAGAAACACTGGGTTGTAGCTGAGCCCCTTCACACACTTGGCTCTTCTCCCCTGAACTGTCACTCTTGTGTCCTGCCTCCTCCAATGCCAGGGAGCTGCTACCTGGGGAGAACTTCCAGCTGGTTTCTGGGAATGGGGAAGCATCATTTTGAGACAGGAGTCTCCTGGGTATGCTGGCAAGACAAACACCCACAGAGGCCTGGGAGAGCAGCCTCAGCTTATTCAGCAACCTTGTGGCTTATTCAGCTTGTTCTGCTCATGGATGCTCTGATTTTGAGGGCCAGGGACAATAATAGCAACTGCAGCATATAAGGGGACACATCCAGGATCCAGAATCCTGCATCCCAGGGCTTGGAGAGTGTTTCTAACCCCCTCCCTTTCCAGGAGAAATGTACAATACTGCAGAACCTTTCAGAGCACCTTCTCTGCTGCCTGAAGTGCAGTGGATAAGTGGGAATCCAGTTGTCTGTGTTTTTGTAGGGCATAGGGAAGAGTTTGGCAGGAGGTAGCTTGGCTGCAGAGAGGGATTTGCCACATGCATCTCCTGGCAGAACCCTGAGCAAGAAACTCTTGACTCAGATGAAACAGGCAGTAAAATCTGATTTGATGCCCAGTTGCCACCTGCTGCCCTGTGTTCCTCATTGCTTTTCTTAGAGCTCGGTCATGGCACCTGTCAGAGATCAGAGTGTTTGGATAATTCTCTCTCACTCATGGTGTGATTTTTGGGGTCGTCTTGTGCATGCCCAGGAGCTGGACTCATTGACCCTTCTGGGTCCCTTCCCAGTCAGGATATTCTGTGTTTCAACTGCTACAGCAGCAGATGAGTGGGCTCAGGGGTCACAATGTGTGCCTGGGTCCAGCTTGCTTGAACAGAGGCTTTAATCTCTGTCTGGCAACAATGGGCCTTGGAGGAGCCTTGACTACAAGAAACCCAGTGGAAAGCTGTGATCAGTCAGCTTCATTCAGAAGAAGCTGTTACCTCCTTTGCCAGCTTCACTCCGTGCTCATAGGTGAGTGGTTTCTCCTTCATGTAAAGCAGCCGTGCCAAAGTTTTGGGATCATCCCGGAGGTCAATCTAGGGGAAAATACACCAAATCTGTGCTGTAATTCTTGAGGCAGATATTAATGGCTTTACAGACCCACATCAGGGTATCTGTATCACTCCTCAACTCAGGTGATATTTCAGAAATGAATTTCACATTTACTTATCTCTTTTTTTTTTTTTTCAGCTAACCATGAATTAGTTCTCCTTTGCAGGTTATTGGGCCACAGCTCAGATGAGTGTGGTACAGAAAGGAGCCCCACTGGTAGAGGAAGCTGCTGCAACCTTGCACTGCATCACCCAAACCCCACCCTGACAGGCCAGACAGACACAGCTCAGTCTGTCTTGAAACAAAATCCTTTATTTCCACAGAAAACATCAAAGTGAAGTATTCTGGCATTTCAAACCTGTCCATTTTCAGACTGTGTGATCCAAAGGATAATGCTTTTATTTTTAAATGGATGTTTTAGATTATGCCAGTGTAGAAAATAAAGCCAATGTTTGAATTATTTGGCTTTCCTGTGGCATGAAGATTTTGGTTTTGGCCAGAATTTGATCTATTTCTCTAATTTGACTTAGGTTACCATCCAGTGCTCTGATATTTTCCATGTAGTTGTATCTCTACTCTCACAGCCTTTATCCACTCTGTGTCTTGGTAACAAACCCATATTTAAGGCATTTTTATTTGATTGACAGATTCATAGATTTTAAGGCCAAAATAAAGGGGTTTGATCATTCATTCTGACAATCAGTGTAACACAAGCAGGATGGTGAGTCACCAGTTATAATGTTGATGTAAAAGCATGAAGGGAAGCTACTTCCTTCCCATGTCATTTGGCTAATTACTCCCATGCTAAAAATTTAGTTTGAAGTTTATCTTCAGCTTCTAGACACAAACTTTGACATTTTTTTCTCCTCACTAGAGACCTGTATGAAACCTTTTCTCCCTACAGGTATTTATGACTTGTTGCTACATTAATATACATTTGAATAAAAAGTTCTGATGAGCTTTGCCAGTCTGGACACCAGCACATTGGCTTCCATTCCCAGTCCTTGATTTTTTTTCTCTAATGGGAAAATCTGGCTGAATTTCCCATGAGTTATATGGGAAACCTTTCCAGATTCTCAGGAGGAGCTTTACCTGTGTTCCTATGAGGACATAAGGCACATTGGGCATGCAGACTTTCAGCTCAGGCACCCACTCCTCCTGCACGTTGTGGTAGGAGGCAGGATTCACCACTGAGAAGCAGATCAGGAACACGTCTGTGTTGGGGTAGGACAGGGGTCTCAGCTGGTTGTAGTCCTCCTGCCAGGGGAGAACAGTGACAGTGTCACAAGGAGGGGATGACTGCAAGTGGGGGTGTCAGGCTGGGTTTGATGAAGTGGTCAACACTGTCCATATTCATTCACACTTCTGAGCTCCAGGTGGCTGCTGGAGGCAGGGGGAACCTCCCTGACAGGACAAGGGTGCTGATTTATCAGCATTTTACCAAGAAGAGCTAAAAGATGCCCCATCTCTGGAAGTGGTCAAAGCCACATTGGACAGGGCTGTGAGCAACCTGGGCTAGTGAAAAGTGTCCCTATACCTGGTGAGAGGTGTGTGTGTGTAATTAGATCATTTTGAAGGTCACTTCCACTTCAGTCTTCCTGTGATTGTGTGAACAAGTTTTGTTTGTGTTATCTGAGGAGATGTTGGTGCAGAAGGTGATGCTGAGCACCAGTGGTGCACAGCACAGCAGAAGACACTCATCCTGAAAGCAGATCAAATCCAGCCTGCAGCACCTGGGTGCTCACTGTGGGTGATTTAGTGTCTCCACAGGCTGGAAGGAGAGGTGCTTTCTCCATGGGATAGTGGTGCACTTCCAAACACTTGAATCACAGCTGTGATATGTCGTGAACTGGCTTTGATAGCTGAGTTTCAAGGAAGAATTTAGGTCTGTTTTCAGGCTTGAGAAGCTGAGAGCAGAGGTTTTGCAAGCCAAGTGGAAGGGATAGCCTGGCTCTTTCTGTCAGTGGGAGCATTTGTAGCTGTGTCTGGTGGGTACTGTTCAATGAAACCTGTTAGAAAACTTCAGTGCAGTGAAACAGATGCTTTTTAGAGAGGATGCATCTGTTCCAAAGGCTTTTTCAGGGGATACAGAATTAAAAAAGGGGAAACACAAAATTGGAGTGTGGGGAAAAAATAATACATGCTGCTGTCAAGCCTGCCTGTGATGTAAATCTGTGGTTTATAGTTTCAGCATTCTGGACAAGTCTCAAATCTCTGCAGTATGGTCACTTTTGGTTATAACTGAAAATTCAACGGGTTTGGATTTGCTTTGCAGGTACAGATTAGCTAATAAAAGGAAATAAGGCTGATAAAAGGGAGGGGGGGGGAAAGACACCTGGGTGCTGTTTCTCAGACTTGAGAACGTTTATTTTAGGCAGGGAAAACCCACATTAGGAGCAGGAACAATGCAAACTGCTGCCTGTCCTGCAAGAGAAAGTGATGCAGGACTGTATCAGTGCGTGTCAGAATAGATGATGTTTAAGTGCAGCCTTACTTCTGCCTTGCTTTGATTGGGTCAGCAAATGATAGGACTTAATTATGAATTGAGACTGGTAAATCACTGTTCTGAAGTCTCTTTTTACCCTGTTCACAGTAATAAATTGACCCAGACTACTTCTGTGTCAACACTCGTTTCCAAAATATACATCCTAATTACTCAAAAAACTGTTTGCAGTTTTTGGGGATTTTTCTAAAAAAATCCCCAAAACTTTAATTATTTATTCTGAAAGGAAGCATGAGCCCAGATTTAGCTCTGTGTCATGAAAGAAAAGTTTCAAAAAGCATCCTAAACCACAAACAAAATGTTTTGTTTTGTCTGACTGGATGTTCATTGTCCCAAGCCCACTTTGAGAGGAAGAGTAAATTTTCATTTACTACCTCCAGCCCTCACAGCCACAGCATTTGGGGTAAGTCCAGGGTGTTTTTAAACTGACATAATTATGTCTTTCCAGTGGCATAGAAAGTGTGGATCTCAAGAAGGATTTACAAGCAGAGAGGTTTGGATATATCACCTCCCAAGAAAATGTATTCTCTGCATTCAAGGAAATGAAAAAACCCCTCAGAGATGTTTGTGGGGACCCCAGTGATGCAGCTCACGAATGTCAGTGACAGGAGATTTATCCAAAGCTCTGGAGATGTCAGCCAGCTCCCAGCAGAGGTTAATAGAGACAGAGTGGGTGCCAAGGTGATGGAATCAGAGGAGAAATTGCACTGTAGAGACAGTTTTATGTGGATGCTGTGGGTTAGGAAAGCCTGCCCTGATTATGGGACATTATTTTAACCCAGAATATCAAACCTGAGATTGATTGTGGCACAGCCACCATAGGCTGATACCAGGTTCTTGGCAAAGATCCTTTCTGTATTTTTGGTTTAGCTGCAAGCCAGGCTCCTGAACAAGCCACGTGGTGGCAGCAAGCCTCAAGGAATCCTCATCCAGGAGTTTTGGGAAGAAATTGGCTAAATATAGCCAGTTTAAGTATTTCAGGTGTGCATATTTAGAGGTGCTGGGACTTACTGTAGCATTAAAACTACAGATTAAAGCCACAAGCACTCTGCCTGGCTTTGACAGGTACAGGAACATGAATTTAATTTTATTCTCCTTATTCCTTCTGAATCCCTAGAAAATCGCTTTTCGGGAAGAGCATTTCTGATTTGAGCTATTAGCACAGAGCATTATATAAGTTGAAAGCAGGGACAGCCATGCATCCCATAGTAGAGGTCTCACTTCCCACCAGGGCACATGGGATTTTCCACAGACAGGTTAAAACACAAATATCATGGATAAAAATCAGTTTGAGCTCCTGTGCATGCACAGGATCCTCCAGACCACATCAGACAAGGACCTCTTCTCTGTACCTGCTCTCCAGGAGAAGGCCATAAAACCTTGCAATGGACCTTTAGAAAGGACAGCCCTACAGGGTCATTTCTTATTCAGAGATTCTTGAAGTCAAACAAATAAATAATACAAACAAGGGACTGGACATTTCCATGGGTACAAGGCACATCCAGGTAGGGGTGCTGTAGAGAGTGGCAGTTGTGTTTGGGAAGGGACATGAGCCCTTGTGGGCTTGGGCTGTGGCTGATAAATAATTTAACTTTATTTATTTATTTTGCCAGCTCCTGCTGCCTGCTAATTAGGGAGCTCGAGGCTTCCCAGTTAAGGTTGCCTGGCCACTGGCATTTCCAGGCTAGCCCTGGCCTTGCTGTGTTATCTGCCTGAGACTTGCCAGGGCTGAAATCAGCTGGTGCTGCTCCCTCCCCTCTGTCTCTGCCATCAGCTCAGCAGTGTTTGGGCCCCAAAAATGCAGCAAAACTGGCTTTTTTTTAGTTTTTATGTTGTTGCTGTGCTGATCTCTTGTACATTCTGCTAAAACATTTTGCACCTGAGTCCAGCACAGCAAAAAGACCAGTTTTTCCTCCTAGAACAGGGATACAGAAAGCCAGATACCTCAAGTCTGGGGTCTCTGCCAGCTCTCCCTTCAGGCTGACAGAGGGTCCTGCAGCAGGAGTACATTTTCCAATTGTTATTTCATTAGCATATGTTTTATAGCATCGCAGTGTCAAGGGCTATTTCTGGCTATGACTTCACACTGATGCCTTTGGAAAGCCACACAGCACAAGGAGAAGGAGGGAGGAAACAACCCAGATGATCTGTTGTTATAACTAGAGCATGTGGGAAGCATCATCCCTCCAGCCTCCACAGAGACAATCCAGTCATCAAGAGCTGAGCTCTGAGCTCTGGCTAGATGGCCACATCCTCTGGAGCAGGGTCTGGAAGGGGAGAGTTAGAGAAAGGGTTTGGAGGCACGTGGTGAACTGTCTAGTTTGAAGCAGAGGATGGCAAAATGATGTGGAGGAATGGATGGAGGGGTGAGACTTGTCAAAGAGACAGCTGAGTGTTCCTTCTGGCTCAGGAGGACAAATGAGAGGAGGTGTTGCTGCAGAAATGGGTGGCAGGTGGAACTGTCAGCCCTACAAAACAAGTAGGAATATTAAGGCATGGGGTGAAAACTGACTGGGAACTGAATATAACTCCAGTCTGGCTCACAAAGGCTTGCAGGGCTGATGGATCATGACACAGGCTCTGAGCTCTGAGTTTGTGAGCACAGAATAGAAGATTGAACAGGCTTTGGACATGGGGCAAGGACTTGGGTTATATTTTGGGATTGGCTTTTGGATCATCTGTCTGCACCAGGTGGATAGGAAAGATGTGTGGTCTGAAAGGGCCACCAAACCAGCTAAGACTGCTGCTGCCTACAGAAACATGATAAGAATAAAATTAAAGAAAGTGAAACCCGAAGCTTCAAAGCCCCAGTTCTGCTGAGTGCAGGTTTTTCTGTAAGTGACAGTCTGTTCTGGTGTGAGTTTTTTGATCTCTCTTCACAGTGTTGCAAAGTATATTCTGCAAGCAGTGGCCTGTTGCAGACAGGAGGGTCTCCTTCTGCACTGTTTGTGCCTTTCATAGCAGTCAGTCATGGCCAGAACCAGTACAGCCAAGAAGAGCTCCTGGTGGAAGCAAAGCCCTGCATCCAGGGCTGCTGGAATCCAGACTGAAGCAAGTTCCCAAATCTGCTTTCTCTCCTGCTGGCTTCAGTGTCAGCTCTGACTGGAGGAGGTGATGGATGTGGGTTATAATATTCCCAGCCTGTGAGGAACCTGGAACCTGCTCCCTTCACTCTCAGCAGATGATTTTTGCAAGGTTTCTGTGCAGAATATGTCCCTTTCTTTATTTTGTCACTCACTGGCATTTGGAGTCAGGAGAGGGAAATCTCACCACTAAAAATATGTTGCTCCCTGTATTTTCTTCTGCCCTTCTCCTGGCAGAGCAAAGCAGTGAGAAATAATTTCTCCTTCTGTCCAGGGAGTTAAATTATTCTGCAAGCTTTGAGTGCAATCACACCATATCAGAGTGTGGACAGTGGAAACAGCAACAGCATTCTAAATGTAAGTAAGCATGGGATACAGACTCTCTTGTAATGGACACCCTTGTCCTGGGAGAAGAATGCTGGGATGGATGCAAATCTGGCTGGGTTACCATTTAAAAAGTCAGCAGCTGGTGGCTGATAGACTGGTGCTGAATTATACTAGTTTTTGATCTTGAAAATGGGAATTATTCTCTGTATCTTCAATGCCACCATGTGGTAAAGATTAGAAAACACTGACTACACAAAACATTGTATTTTCAGTAGGAGGTGGATATATGGGGTGTTGCACAGCCTCATCAGGCTTTGGTTTTTTGATTAGGCAAAACATAGTCTTAGGATTGAGTGTATTTGTATGTATTTTACTGCTGAAACAGAATGAAAACAAAAGGGAGAAGGTCAGCAGTTCAACCATTACAACTCAAAACTGATTGTTGTTATTAGTGAAAAAGCCCCCAGCAAAATCCACAAACATTATGAACAACAAACCCCAGTCTATGACAGTAACAAACAAACCATGGGAAAGGAAAATGATAAATGTTTTGCAGTCCTTTACCTGCCCTGCAGTGTCATAAAGCCCCAGCAAATGTTGTTGTCCTCCCACAGTCACGGTTACTGGAAGAGAGAAACAAGAAATGTTGTTTATGCGCAAGCCAATGGCCTCATTTTGATGTGTTTTAATCCCAAAATGCCAGTAGCCACATTAGCACATGTCCTCCATTGGGCATCCTGAACCAAGCACTTTAATCGACCCAGCCTGAAGGCACCTACCACCACAAAAGCAAACCCTTTATGCCAAGATCTTATTTCTGTACAGACAGCCAAGGGTGATGAGCTACACACACTGTTGCCACCAGGGTCCCAGAGACAGGGGGACATTTGCCTATCTCTGCAGCCACCAGCTCAACATGGACTTGAAAGCACAGGATTCCTGCCTCTCCACCATGGGCATTGGGGTGGGTTGGTCATGGATCATTGGGAGGGCTTTTTAATTATTTTATTTCTTCCAGGCATTAAATGCATGAAGCATTCAGTAGTGGCTGGTGTTTAGTGGGTGTCACTGGAGGTGCAGCTGTCCTGCCCTGTGCCATCACACGTGAAGTGGCAGTATTTAGTACCTGGGGGTATGTGGTGGATGATTTGAAGAACAGGAAGGAAGAGGAGCTTGAATATTTTCAGGGAAGTTGACCACATTTGGTTGTAAATGAAGGAAAGCATGGCTTACTTTGTTGATCACATCCAGTATATTTGCTCCTTTAGCAGAAATCAGGTTGAACTTCATTTTGAGCCTATTGACAAATTTTGACAGTGACAAAAATGTTCTCTTATTGCCTTTGGATGAACCCCATTATTAGTTGATTCCTGTAACCTGTATTTCGTGTAAAGGACATGATCTGGGCTAATGACATTTAGTTAACCAGTTAATCTGCTTTAATCATTACTATTCAACTGGAAAGAAAGGAGAGCAGTCCTGTTCCACCCATTAGTCAACAGGAAGCCTTCAAACATTTGTCAGGAAGGTTGCTTAAAATAATGATATTGTTGCAGCATATGGACTATTAAGTTTTTTAAAAATGAGGACAAGTGGCTGAACGTAGGAATGAACATAAAGCTTTGTCAGGAATGGGAGAAGAGGCTCAGATTGGTGTCCATCAGGTGATCAAAACTTGCAATTAATGAGGACTGGGAAGGAGTAATAGTTATTTTGGTCAAAAAAAAGAGACTTGAAAACATCATGCAGTATCTTGCTGATTTTTTTTTTTTGGTGGTAAAATTTGTAGGAGAAAAACAGCTACAAATTTATGGAATTTAATAGCTCCTGCACTGGGGAACAATGTTGTGTTTGAAATCTTTTGGACTGAAAGTCTTTGCCAGTGTGACTGGACAGGCTGACTATTCAGCAGCTTTATTTGCTTGCAAAGAGACACAGTGGTGTTGCCAAGCACATAACAGAGCAAACCTGACATCCTGGAAGTACAAAGACTCAGTGAGGAGCAGACTTGCTGATGAGAGCAGGATGGGATGCACTCACCCTCTGCTGGGTGTGCCCTGGAAAAGGAGATGCCTCTGCCCTGCTCAGCTCCCAGGGGAGCTCATGGACATTGGGCATGGATACCCAGGGGTGGAAGAGTTTGGGGAAGAAGTACAAGAATGGGGAGATGGGCACCAATAAAGACAGGAGCAGTCCAGATACTCCATCCTCTTTCTTCTTGACCTGACTTGAATTAAAAAAAAACTAATTAAATAATCCTCCTTGGCTCCATGGTTTTCAACTTCTTGTGGTGTAGGGAATTCCAGACTGTCCTAGCAGGGGTATGAACTGGGTCAGTTACTGGCAACACTCCTGCTTTTCTTAGCTGCCTTCTCAGAAGCAGGGGGGTTACAGGTGGTCAGCACAGCTCAGGAAATGAGCTTTTTGTCCCCCCAGTTGCAACCTTGGCAAGCCTCCAATCCACCCTTGTGCCAAGAAATGCAAGAGCCAGACCTGCTCTGCAGATCTTACTCTGCTCAAGGACCAGCTGTGGGAAGATGTACCCTTCAGCTGAAGGCAATTTTCCAGCTGCGATGCACAGCTGGCTGAGGTGGTGTTTAGGAGCACACGTGGTTTCTAGGACTGCAAACAGCAGTTGCACTGTCAGTCCTTGGTGGAATTTGCACGGAGCCAGCAGAGCTCCTCCAAAGCAGGAAGCTCTTGGGACATCTGTGAGGCACAGGGAGGTGCAGGTCAGCTGATGTTTCTGATGAATATGAGGAGACATATGCCATACATCAGTGCTGACAGGGTTATCCAGCTCTGCCTCTCTTGCTGGCTCAGCCTGAGCACAGGCAAACTGGGCTGGCTCGTGCTTGCAAAGATCAGCTCACGTCTTCAGTGCTTAAAAATCTTAAATCTGCACTGAAATTTACTCTGCTGTGAAGCTTTGCTGGCCCATTTCTTGGTGGCATCTGACTGAGAGAGCTGCACTGGCAAAAAGCCCTGGTGCAAATACAAATTGCTGCTGTGTTCCAGTAATTAATATGGTTTGGAGGTAAGCTGTTTGGATAGAGGATCAATCCACCTCGAGTGTGCTACGCTTTGCCAGAAGGATGGAACTCCTAGGCTCTTATCTGTGCTTTGTGGTCCATGAAGTCACAGTGGATGTTTTGCAGCAGGTCTGTGGAGCCACACACTGAGCAGTGATTGATGGTTTGTGCAGTTCAGTTTGGCTCTTGGTGACCTCTGGGGAATGCTGAGGGGGAATAAAGAGATTGGCTGTGTCCTACCATTGCTCTTCCCCCACACCAGGGATAAGAATTGCAAGGGATCTTGGAAAAATACATCCTGAGTCTACCCAGCTTGCATATCCCACCTGAATTCTCCTTCTAGCATCTAGCCCCTTATGGATCCTGCTGTGAATTTCTGCATGGCACCAGTCCTGTATTTTTATTTTTTCTCCCTTTCTTTTTCTCTCTTTTTTCTTTCCTTTTCAGTTTTTTTCCCCTTTTTCTCCTCCTCTCCTGCTTTATCTTTTGCCCATCAAACTTTATATCTTTTTTCTTCTTGTCAATTGTTCTAACCTGTCTAATCATCACAGGATGTTCTTCCTGCCCATATCACCTCTGAATTTCAGCTACCACTGCACCAAAACCACCTTGTTGGCTAAACCTTGAGTGTTGTGTTTGGATTTCTGGCTCTGAATGCAGTAGGGACCAAATGGCTCATGCTGGCAAATCAAATGATCCCTGACTCTTGAAACAGATTAATGTATTGGTGCTAAAATTTCCACCACACTTTCAAGCAGGCAAAACAGATGTAAAAATAGATGGCTTTTGCCTGTGAAAACTTCATGGTCTTTTTATACCATTAGTTTATCACTCTGCCTCTGTCAGGCAAAAGTCTATTCAGAGTATCCACTTGGTGGGTCATATTTATGAGCTGAGATTACCCTGCTAGATTTGTAGGCCTTACTTTTGGCTTTATTCCAGTTTACTCTTACTTACCCTGTTATTATCTTTTCCTGTTGTCTCAGTGGACAGGCCTATGGGAAGCCAATGTGGAATTCCTTCCCAGCCACTGGGGTAATGCAGGCTCCTTTATGGGATTGTGAACTCGACTTTATGAGCAGTCTTGGATTAACAAGACAAATATGAACTCTCCTTGTCATGTACTGACTATATTGATATATTGATTAAGCACTGAAATGCCCTGGCCTTTAACACTGAGTGCAGCAGGGACTGCAGTAAAATGAGGCTGAATATTTGCACAGTCCTGGCCCTCATTTCTCTCCAGCAGATGATGCAGCAGGGCAGATGTTCCCCTCCCTTCACCAGGTGGTTTTAACCGAGTGTAGGATGTGTAAAACACTGCTTTAAATATGATTGCTAGGTCATGAATTGCTTACTAGAGCAATTTGAATATCTATTTTGGGTCACTTCCAAGGCTTTGTCACAGGTCTGTGTCTGGGGTTCTGCTAATGGACCTCAACACAGAGCTTGACCATCACAGCAGAAGGGCAAGGTGGATGGATATTGTGTGGGATGGACCTGGTGTGTGGACCATGAACTGGTCTGAGCTGGGAGCTCTGTTTTTAAATCTGTGCTTAGTTGGTGTTTCTGGAGACAATGTGACAATTTTCAATGATGTTCTTGATGCCCAGATTGCTCCAGATCCCCCTGTCAGTGGCCAACCTTTGCCAAACTCTTCTCTCACTGTGCTTTGTTTGGTAACTTTTTGGGCCTGAACTGCATCTGTGGAAGAGCCCTTCAGCCAGACAACAGCAATATTCACGAGCTGCACTGACAGAAATGGGACATAAATTGTCTGCTGAACTCTCAGAACATCTTAAGTTTGATTGATGGAGCAAAGCAGCACATAAATCTCTGGTATGATACCAAGCTAGGATGCAATATCTCAGCCACGCTTCCCTGTGGCACGGGAGAGTGAATTTGCACATCAGGGGGAATTTTCTGTGCCAGTGAAAAAGTGCTTGCAGAACCCAAAGACTGTGAAACCACCAGCCAGAATACACACAACAGCCAAGCAGTGTCTAATGTGACATCAGAAGGGAAAAGTCATCTATTTATTCTAGTGCTTTCCTGCCAACAAATTAAGGTCCATCTGCTTCAGAGCAAGAAGCCAGGAGCCTGTGAGCAAGCAGGGATGGTGGCACCTGCCTGGCTGGAAAGACTTTCTCATGGTTTTGGGCAAATGAATCTGCTTCAAGCCTCAAATTTTCACAGGGGCCATCTTCTGCCCTAGCCAGCAAGCTCTGGGTATTAATCTGTGCATTTGACTGTTCACTATGCTTATATGTACCTGGTGCATGTTGCTTAAAGCAGACTAATCATAAATAATTGGGATAAAATGACTGGGGTGAAGGGACCTAAAGACAGTCTGGTTCCAAGCCCCTGCCATGGGCAGGGATATCTGGCACTGGACCAGGTTGCTCAGTGCCCCATCCAGCCTGACCTTGAACACTCCATGGGATGACCACCAGTAAAAGAACAACTGCAGTTCTGGTTGACCTGCTGGCACTAGAAATGCCCAAATCTGTTCCTTTTTCAGCTGGCAAAAAAGATAAAATCAGAACATGGGCAAAAGGACAGATTTTGGTCAGCAAGTTCCTTCTAAGGGACCTTTCAGGGTAATTTCTGTAATGTGAAGCTACTGGTACAGTGAATGTGGTCTGTTCTCCAGCTGCTGATGTCCCTGGGGATACTGACTGTATCACTAGGTAACATTTTTCCTTCCTTCCTAAATGCATTTTTGTGAAATCTCCTGTAATGAACTGGGAATTCTCCTCCACTCTACAGATGTCTTCTGCTCTCTGGAGCTTACCCCAGACAGGACAGGAGTGTTCTGATAGGAGTTTGACTGAAGAAAAGTGATTTCAAAAATCTGGTTTATAAATTGTGTTCTTTTTGTACCCCATAGCTCCTAAATAAGGGTCTCCATGGCTGGAATTTGAGGATCCCTGTCCCAGCTAAGGACTGAAACTCAAAAACACCTCAAAGGCATTTAGATCAAAGATATTCAGATCTCTAATTCCCTTTGGTTCCCATAATGGTCAAGTGTCTAAGTAACTGAACTGGAACTACATATCCCAGGCTTTAAGAAATAAGAGCTTTGAGTATTCCATCAGAAAAGTGAATGTAGGCAGTGCATTTTTACAGCACCTTCTAAGTGCCTCATGTGCATGTCTGAATCCTATTTTGGGTAATATTTTTCTTCAGAATACATTTCTTTGACTAATCCAGGTGGAGAAAATAAAACTCAGGGATTAGGTATCACACACTGCTTTTTCTTTGGGTCACTGTTGCTGTAGACCACCCTTCAGAAGATGTTGCACCGCTACAACTGAAACTGGGAATGCTTTGGAAACTGCAAATCAAAGCCCTGGGGATGCTTCAATCCAGCAGCCACCAAAGGAAGACAGTTAAAAAAAATGAGTAAGAAAGACCTTGAGTACAGACATCCAGGCCAACCTGTGACAATCAGCTCAGCTGAGCTCTGGGACTGGCTGCCACTTTAGCCAGAAGGCTCTCTTGCAGTTCTGCCCTTGGAAATACCCCCTTTTCCTCTGGCTGAAAGGCAATCCTGAAATATTTCATGGCCAACACAGCCAGGGCAGGTAAGAGCTGGTGTTACAGGACCCTTGGCTCACCCAGGGTCTGTGATTCAAGCCTGGACCTTTCTTCACTTTCATGCATAAGGGTCATCTCTAGGAATTGGAGTGACTTGATGCTCAAGGAATGTTCCCCCACTCCCTCCTTCATGACAAAATTTGATTACAGCCAAATCAATGTTCTACCCCAAACTTACCCTGCAGCTTAGCTACATTCTTCTGAAAAGAAAATCAAAAGCATGCTATTTTGCCCTGTAATTGGCCTAAATACCCCACTTTATATGTAAATTTTACTAAATGCTTTTAATTGCTCCTGTAATCATCTACCACCAGTGACACACAGACCCCTGACAGCCAGTGTTTTCCAGAAGAAGGGCTCTGAGTAAACCTCACCATCTCCTGTCACCTCATCAATGGATGAGATCTATGTTTTGCTGAGCAAATACTTCTGCCCATCTGATATTTGCAATATCTGAAAAACATTTCCAGTCTGCTCCCTGTGGTGGGAGCACAGAGAGGCCTCCAGGGCTAGGATTCAGCTGATTTCACTCCATGTAGCTCTTGGTCTAATGAGGTGGTGAGGAATTCACTGCTTTGTCTTTAGGCCACAGACATGTAGTGATTCTAAAGCCGGACAGGATTCATAGCATCATTTATTCTGCTCTAAGTAACTTATCTAGTGTCTTCCTACAAAGCATATTTTCTTATTCTTGAATCATTCTTGCAGCTGTTTACCAAGTTTTTGTTGAGCAGTTGCTGTGACCAGACAGAGTGGTCTAGCAATGGTTTCATTAATGATCTAGCCAGAGGTAACATGACTTTTCTAATCCTACCTGTCATCCCCAGTGGCTCATCTAAAGCTCTCATTGGTTGATTATCCTCATTATTTAAAGATTCTTACAGTGCTTTATTCCTTTCTTAAGGCTAAAGTCCAGTCATTCTTGGCCTTTGTATTTGCAAGCCTTTTTATTACATTCTTTTTTAACTCTGTGGCTGAGTGGAAAATCTGGAGTCTGTAACTCAAACACCTGCTAAAGGCATCTCACGAAAGGGGAAGGGAGCAGCCACACTCCTGCAATGCTCCCAGAGCATGGAAATCAACATTAAAGGTTTTTTGGAAGTCAGCATTAAAGGCTTTCAGAAGTCTGGGGTTGGCTATGCAGTGACAAGCTTTTTCAAGAGAACATTTCAGGTCAGAGGAACGATATCTAAACACCTCTCAATGTTCTCTTTCCAGACATCTCTCCACTGCCTCTAGAGACTGCTCTTGACCCTGGGCTCTTATCTTTCTCACACAGCAAGGGGCACCACCTCCCTTCTTCCTTGTCCAAACAGGTTTGAAGATTCCAGTGCAATTAGTGGGAAAATGCCCAAACCTGACTCGTGCTGCAGCCTCACTGGGGAAGGAGGCTGGCACCAAATGACAGTTCTGTTGTCCCATTCTGCAGCAGCAATAGATTCATGTAGACGGTGCCATCCTAGAGGAGGATTTGCAACTTGTGCCATGTGGTTTTTTTGGAACCTGAGAGAAAAAACTATGCAGATCTTCACAGCTGGGTATTTGCCACTCAGATACAGCAAACAGAGGAGGTGTTCCAGTCCACCAATCATTTTTAATCAAGCAGTTCAAATGAAATGTTCTAAATCTTTCAAAGCACATTGAGAAGTCAGATTTCAGCGCTGGCCAGCATACATGACATGGAACACAAAAGCAGTGGAAGTTGATTAGGAAAATGAAAAACAGAATGAATTTAGTCCAGAAATGGATGAAAGAGAATAGAAATTCCCAAAGCTTTCAGAACCAGCACAACACTACATCATGAGCCAGCTTCTTCCCAGCCTGGGACATTACTTATTTATATAGGCAGCATGAATGAAGTTGATTTATCGGAATCATCAACCTCATTGTTTGTAAAATCAGCACTGGAGGATTTCCCCTGTATCCCCATGAATTATTGCTGTGCTAATCAATCCTTGAACAAACTCAGCTCCAGTGATAGCAGAGTCCAAGGAACCTTGGGGTGTCTGTTTGCAAGAAAACCATGCCCAGTTTCTCCAGTAACACAGTGCAGAGGGAGCTCCTGGGACCTCAAGGTTGTGCAAAGCCATGCTGGATGGAAAAGGCAAACATGATTACAGTGCTTGGGGAATTGAAGAGCGATTGACATTGTGGCCAAGTGTGTTTTCTTAGATTCTGTTCTGTCTTAAATGGAGGGCTGAGCACTGCCACAGGCTTCTGAGTGTTTCAGCTCCCTGTGCACCATCAGCTGTCCTCATGGAAGGCAGTTCTGCTCCTGAGTTAGAAACTAATAATAACTGCCCAGATAAATGTAGTGAATTTGCAGGCAAATAGGCTCTGATGTGTGAATTTCAATGGTAATCTAATTGAAGGTCTTTTGCTCTTTATTGAAAGTTACAGAACTAAATCCAACCAAATGCAAGACAGAGTAACAGCTGTAGCATTGAGCAATAGAACTAGATAGAACCTGATTATGTTCTTAAATGTGACTGTTCCTAAACAATGAGGAATACTGGATATTATCTTAATCCTGATGGAGGGGAAATGCCTTTTCTGAGATCATGTGATTGACTGACATTGAGGTGAATGAAAGAACAAAACTTTGACTAGGACTGTAGTGTAAACCTGTTGCAAAAGAAAAAGCAACACTTGGGTTTTTAAAAAATATTTTTAAAGTTTCCATCACTCTAGCACAATATTTAGGAAAATCTATTTTTTGGAGCTGGGTTTATAACTCAAGTCAATAGCAAACACAGTAAAGCTCTGAGGTTATTAAAGTGTAACTGATAATTGGAGTGTCTTTATTAGTATTTTGAGGAGTCATGCTACCTGACCTGTAAAAGACCAGATACTACAGCATGTTCAGTTTATTTTAATACAGATACAGTCAGTCAGGACTCTTTAATAAAATCTTGAAACCTAACTTTGAAGGATGTATTTGGAGTCTCCTAACAGTGGTGCTGAGATCATGGTAAGCAGAGAAAGGAGTGGGAATTTTCTACCGAAGACAAAAAGTGGGAATAAAGGGAGAAAAATATAGGGCTAAAGAGAGTGTTTGACCATTTTCCTGTCTCTTTTCTACTGTTCATGTGAGGCAAAAGTCATTCCTTTAACTCAGCTGAGTGTTGGGGAAAAGAATATCCCCAAAGATATGTCAGGCATCTGGTTATCAAGGGAACATGAGACTTGGTAGATAGCATCAGAATAAATGGGAGATTAGTGGCAAAACAAAACAAATTGCACTGAAATGTATCCAGGCAATACACAGGGTGTTTCCCAGAGCATGGGAGGACAAGTCTCCCTGTGTGGTTGTGGAGAATCAAGAACAGCTCATCTCTACACTTCTTTCACTGGTCAAAGGTCAGAATTGGGGGATATTTTTCCCTGGCAAAGAGAGGAATGCAGCCTGGAGAAGCAGTGCTGGCTCTTTGCTCTAGGTGTCCTTCTAAAATCTGTGGTGATCTGCTTTGGTCTAGGTTAGATGACAGTGGGAGCAGATAATGCTGATGGAAAGGCACAGAAAGTCAGCTCTGCAGAGGGTGGGTTGTGATACCTGAACCTTCCAGTGATGGAGTGACTCTGTCCCAGTGACTTACACTGGCAGAAGGCCCTATCAATACTGGCAGAGCACCATGGCACGTCCCACCTCCACTAGGTGTGATTCAAGGGGAAAAAAAGGCTTTTCTGCTTACCAGCATCTTCAACAAAAAGTACAGATACCAAAGCTAGAAAGGAAGAAAAAATTTGCCTGATATACAAGATGGGGATAAGAGTGTGTTTTCTGTAAGAACCTGATGTTAGGGGAAATATGATTTATAATATAATATAGGAATATAAACCAGGAAGCAATCTCAGCTTGGCTGCTGTCTGTGCAAAGAGCCTGGGACTCCTCTTCCTCACCCTCAGTTCCAGGTGAGCTGGGCAGGCCTGTCCTGAGCTGGCTGTGGTACCCAAAGCCAAGATGTGTCTGCTGCCTGGCTGAGGTGTTTTGAGTGTTGCATTTGGACACAGACCTGCAGGAAATTTGTGTGTGTTTGGGTCCCAGGCATTGCCATGGACATTTGAGTGAGACCTCTGCAGTGAGAGCCACTCTCTGGCTCAGTGAGCACAGAGATGCCTCGGGCAGCATTCCAGCGTTAGGGCAGCGTAACTTAAAATAGCATCTGATGACTCTGGGTAGTGTGACTTAAATAGCATCTGACCCTCTGAGCTGTGAACTGATGGGGCAGGGGCACGTTTGGCACACTGAACTGAATCCAGCAGGCTCCAGTGTAATGCTGAGGTCAGTGTGAGAGCTCAGCAGCTTCAGGTTTGCCCAAACTCCAGTGCTTCTGTAGCAGGCATTTTACATGCCATCACTCCTGTTTTGGTCAAAGGGAAGATTAAATGGTGTTTTGCATCCCCTTTCCAACACCAGCCTCTGACACTTTGTCTGCATCTTGTTTAAGTCTGACCTTAATTCTGATTCTTCTCTTGCACTTTTCCCCATCTGGTGTTGCTTGAGAGGCTTGAAAACAAAATATCTGTTCCTGAACCAAAGGAGGACCAGGACAGAAATTCTGCTTTGCACTTCCTAGAAAAAGAATCAGGCCTTTGCACCAGGACCAAACCTCAGCTGCTATTTGCCCTGAAGCTTGCAGAGATTAGCCAAACTTTTGGGCATCAGCTCTAAGCCTGTATGACTTGAGAAGCAGAAATGTTAAACGCTGTAAACAAAACTCTTGGAAATATTTAAACTTTCTGATAAGAAAATCTGGAGTTAGGAATTATTATTTTTCTCTTGGCTACCACAAGGGTTTTGAATGCTGCTAATGCTTAATGCTGCTGAGGACCTTTCCACTTTCCTATGCAGTGTGGCAGCCGCTGCAGACAATAAAGTGATTGTAATGTTGGAAAAGCAACAGCTGGAGATGGATGAAATAGTCTTAACTTTCAGTGTGTTTTTGTGTGCCTGTGACAGGGAGAGGTAAGGGCAAACCTGAGCTTTGGACGCCCTTATCCTTTATTTCAGCATGGTTGCGCTCACATGAAGCAGAGTGTGATGGCCCATGATCTCAAGAGGGTAATTTCTAGGGATGATTTGCTGGCCCTTTCAGCACAGAACTGGGTCTTGCAGGCTCCTCTTAGGAGAGCAAGAGGCTGCAGGTTGGCTGCAGCCCAGGGTGTACAGAGGAGGTGCTGAAGTGCCTGGTTGAGCTGAGGCCAGAGTTTTCATTTGAACAGAAAAAATAAATCCAAATTCCTCTGTACCACTGGAGAGGAATTTCCAGCTATAAAATGTGATTTCTACAGAACCCGAAGTTTCCATGGGAAGCTATCGCTTTCAACAGAGGAGTTCAGATGTTTCCACTGGGAGAAATGAGGTGAAATGGTGTGAACTAACTGACCCTGATCTGAACTGTTCCCTCTGTTAAAAAGACCCGAGCCAGTTTAAGCAAAGCTGTTCCTTGACAGTGACAGTGACTCCTGCACCTGAGGCAGTGACCCTGGAAGGGAACACAGCCCTGGGATGCCAGGGGGGCACCACAGGCACTGGGAGAACTGGTGGCTTTCTGGGAGACCAGAACTGCAGCCTGGACAGAGAGAAAACACAGATGGCCAGATCTGGTCCTCCAGCTGCCATGAAATGCTCTACACAAAGGTGAAAAGGAAGTTTAAAACAGAGTCCAGATTTTCCAGGCTGTTGGAAATGCATTAAACTGCTGGCATGGATGAGCATAACCCTCACCTTGATTTAAAAGTTTGAAGTGAAACAATTGAGTTTTTTTCAACAGATCCATTTTTTAATTTTTTTTTTTTTAATTTTCAGGAAGCTGGTTTTAATGAAAATATTGTAAGTTTAAACCTTTCATCCACATGTACAATGAAAATGAATTCTGAAATGTGTAGCTTTTCCAAGTGACAGGAATTAGTGATGGGTTTCTGCTCTAACCAAAGCTCTTTAAACTTCTAACTCTCATGTTAGGATTAAATAATTTAACTGTTCTGTTAATCATTCCATGCTTGAATACAATTTCTGAATCAAATGTTCTAATTCAGTGGTATTTCCATGAATTTCTTGTACTGCCTGTTAGCTATAACTCCATTTAGAGTGTATTTACTCTTGAAAAGATTTATTAGGTTTAATTCACCTTCCCTGCCACCTTGTGAACATCAGAGACAGATCTGCTGAGCTCAGAGGAGCTGCTTTTGGTTGAGAGAAACATCAATCATGTAGCTGAAAAACAAGTGAACTAATTTTGAAACAAGCAGTATATATTTTAATGTAAATTGCTGTTAAAATGTTATGCATGCAATGGTCACTAGGTGCAGAGAGTAGAAATTTATGAATAAATTATTATTTTTATAGCATTTAATTTTTTGCCTTAGGTGAAAAAGGAACACAGTCAGAAAAATACAGAATAACAGCAAATAGCTCAATTAAAAATCAAAATATTAGCCTATATGAAATTGGCCATCTCTCCAAATTATTCTTTTACCCAGCATAAATATTTATTTTATACCTAGCTTTATTTAAATGTGTAATTCCTTAAGGACTAACTGAAGTACATAGCTCTTAAGCATTCTGAGAGAGTCTTAAACATCATGCCTGGTAATTTTTCTATTTCCCACTGCTCTCCTGAGAGCCCAACAGTTCATTCCCTCTTGTTTTCTGGAGCTTTAATCTATATTAGAAAACAGTGACACACTTCTTCAGCTACATGAAAGTGCCACTAATGGGGATCCCATCTGACTTCAGAGGAAAGGGACTTTGAAGAAAAATCACAGAAAATTACAAATAAAGGAGAAATGAATCAAGGTAGAAAATCCACAGCTACTTCCCGCAATTGATTACCAAGTATGATGTGAATTCTGCCTTTGATTTGAGTTGCTGCTTAGCACAGAGAATGGATTTTAAGCAGTGCATTTTACACAATGAGATACATAAAAAGTCTTGTTTTGAAGAGTGTCATTGTTCTCCATTTCTATTTTTGCAATGACAACACCTTGGGTTGTAACTCCATTGTATTAGACCAGTGCAAACAGGCTGAGAGAGGCCCTGCAGAGCAAACACACCAACAATGAGGGTGGAGAAAGGAAATTTCCTGTTTCACACCAAGGGAAACAAGGCACATGGAGGGAATGTGGCTCTTCAGGGCTGTGCTGGGCAGCTGGGGTACAAAACCCTCAGTCCCCAGCTTCCTCTCAGTAGAGATTGGGATTGGCCACCCTTGCAGGCAGCACATCCTGCTGAGTGATCATGGAATCACTGGGGTGATTCCATGATCCAATGGGGTTGGAAAAGACCCCTGGGATCAGTGAGTCCAACTTATGACCAAACACCACCATGTTAACCAGACCATGGCACTGAATGCTCCATCCAGCCTATCCTTAAACACCTCCAGGGACAGTGATTCCAGCTCCTCCCTGGACAGCCCATTCCAGTGTCTGATCACTCTCTCTGTGAAGAAATTCCTCCTGACATCCAACCCAAACCTCCCCTAGTGCAGTCTGAGGCCTTGTCCTCTTGTCCTGTTGTTGGCTGCCTGGGAGAAGAACCCAGCCCTCATTTGGCTACAGCCTCCTGTCAGGGAGCTGCAAAGCAATAAAGTTCCCCCTGGTCCTCCTCTTCTCCTGGCTAAACACTCCTAGATCCCTCAGCTGTTTCTCACAGAATTTGTGCTCCAGACCCTTCACCAGATTCATTGCCCTTCTTTGAACCTGCTCCAGCACCTCAATGTCCTTCCCAAACTGAGGGGCCCAGGACTGGACACAGGACTGGAGATGTAGCCTCAGAGCCTGGCTTTTGTCCTGCTCATCCCTCAGGATGCTTTCAGGTCACAGAATCACAGAATCACTAGGGCTGAAAAAGATCTCCAAGATCATCCAGTCCACCCTTTTACCCACGCCTCCACACACTAAAGTGCATGGCAGGATCCATGTCTTCTTGTTTCTTGAACACTTTGCTCTGGCAGGTGTGTGGAGCAGCAGAGAACAGAGTCCACGTGTGCACACTGTCCACGTGTGCTTTTGAAAGTTAAAGTCCCTGCAATATTTTATTTGAGCTGATTTCCCTGACAACATGATTAGAGTGGTGAAGCATCGCTGCTGCTGCTGGAAATTGATGTTGAGCATCAGCAAGGCAAGTGTTCCTCTGCCTGGCAGAGCTTGTTTCTCTCTAGTCACTGGGATGTTGCTGAATTTTAAGGCATTCTGCAATTTTCTATTGATTTTTAATGAAACAGCACTGATGCTTGTATAGAAATGCACCTCAGGGTTTCATGCTGATTTTGTCTAGAGCTGAACTCATCAGATAACATTTTTTTTCCCAGTTCCTGCCTTGTCAGAGGAATGAGTCTGACAGGTGCACAGAAATCAATTCAGAAAGTACATCCTGGAAGAAATCAGGCTGCCAGATTAAGTAAAACAGATATTAACTCAGACACCTCTGAGCTCAGCTGACGCTTGCTATGCGCAGAGAAAAGCCAAGTTGTTTGCTTTTTTTTTCTTGCTTAAAATGCTTTTGAGCATTTGTGTTCATTCTCATAGCAACAACTTTAGAAAAGACTGAGAAACTCTCAACTCTGCTTTGGTATCACAAAATTGGAGTGAACAAAATAGTCTGAAGCATTTTAAACCAAGCCCAGAGGAGTTTCAGATAGCCCATTGCTGGAAGTGTTCAAGATCAGTCTGGATGGGGCTTTGAGAAACTTAAGCTACTGGAAATTGCCTCTGCCTGTGGCAGGGCTGTCAGAACTAGATGATCTTTAAGGTAATTTCCAACCCAAAATATTCTATGATTCTTGGGTCGGTTTAGCTATTTTATGTCACACTCTCACCCCTGCCAGTGGTGTGAGTGAGCTCTGCCTTGAAGAACTGGCTTAGAAAGGCTGCAGGGGTGGAAACTCAAATTTGCATGGGTCAGAGCGGGGCCAGGGCTCTCATGTAACAACACCAGGTTGCATTTTAAAGATCTTTGTTGCTGCCACAGACTGGAATTATTAAGGATATCCCTTTGACTGCTTTCTAACCCATCCATATAAGGAGAGCTGCCACTGAACTGCACTGGGAGAGAAATTCAAGGGGGAGGATGATGCTGGTTTTAAACCCTCTCTGACGCTGCCTGCATGAGTTGGTGGCAGCACCCTGGACATCTGGGATGTGTAAATCTGTCTGCCCAGCTGCCAGCTAATGCTCTGATGCACTGGGAACTCTGCTCTGCAGTCAGTGACCACACTGTGTGCTCAGCCACAGCTTGGGGCCAAACAAAGTGGAAGGGAAGAAGAAGTGAGCGTGGACCACAGAGCTGTGTCCAAAAGCCCAAAGGCACAGCTAAAGTACAACAAAAGGAATAACTTTTGTTTAGACTACTGATATTTCTAGTGCTCTGAGCTAAATATCTTTTCTATTTTCCTCCTGCCTATGTTTTTCTGTTCTTGTTCCACCCAACATTTCTCACAGGGAGGCAGGACATAAGTGAAACATAGAAGGCAAAATGAACTCAGTTGCTCTCACCTAGTGTACTTTATCCATCTGTCTTTTTCTTTGATCCCAGGGTTATCCAGGGCTCTTACATCAAAGAAGAGACAGGACATAATCTGTGTATAAAAGTGTTGGCTGTAAATGTTACACAACCAGGCAGGGAGCAGAGGCAAGGGAAGGGCTGTGCAATCTAGACCATGTGGAACTGGGAGCAGGAGGGTGAGAAAAATTCTGCTTGAGGTGGTGTGTTTATTCCAGTCTCAGCCTCGCAGCTGCCCTGCTCCCTGCACTGCTGCCCCTCTGCCAGCTCTCATGGCAGTTCCCCCCAGGGCTCCCCATCAGCCAGAGCCCCTCTGCAGGTCAGGGCAACAGCTCTGCTGCACCTGAACTGACCCAGGCCTGATGGAATACAGACATTTTAGATGCACTTCTGAGAGGCCATGATGCAATGGAGACCCCAGAGGACCCCTCCCCAGCACTGGGCTCTGTGAGCACACACAGCGCTGGCTTTGTGTGACGTGCCCCTCTGCTAAGTGACATTTTCCACAGATTCTGGCTGGGATCAGTCTGCACCCGCACATGTGTGTGTAACCCAGGCTGTGATTAACCCATTTGTCTGAACAACTGTGGTTTCAGCTCCTTTTTGTTCCCCCCCTGCCCCATGCTCACAGCTTCCCTTTCTAACAATTTGATCTGCTGCATGCAGCAGCGAATACATGCTCTGAAATTACTGCCCTTTCCTACCACACAAAGTGAACTTGCTGTTGCTCTCTTTCTCCTCTGCCAAACAGCCACTTTGTTGTTTATTTTCAAAGCACTTAGCATCATTGCTGAAAAGTAAGCTGCAATATCTGTGGTCTGTACCTGCATTATTAAAAAAGACTGAAAATATTCATGGAGCGCTTTCTCTGGTTTAACACACATACTTTCATATTAGATTGACAGGGCTGTATTTCATAGAATCACTGATGAATTAAGGTTGGAACATAAGACTGTCAAGCCCAGACATTAAATCCATCCCTACCATGTTGCCACTAAGCCATATCCCCAGGTGCCACATCCACATGTCTTTTGAGCACTTCTAGGGATGATGATTCCACAACTTGCCTGGTCAGCTTATTCCAGTGCCTGACCACCATTTCAGTTTGCTATGGTTCTTAGAGAGATGCTAGAGGAAATGGGAAGCTCCTTCAGCAGATATAAATATGGCAACATTGAAAGGCTTCCCGGTCTTCTTGGAGAGCGACCATTTGGAGACAGCAAGTAGGGAGTGACTTCCTGGCTTGTTTCATCCTTGGAGACAACTTAGATTGGAGATTGTGGTAGCCATGTAAAATAGTTGATTTAGTGACTGTTGAAATATGTAAGGATTAGGGATCCTTTATAAATCAGAATTTGGAGGAGGATGGAAAAGAGAGAGCACAGGCACGACTGCAGCCTTCTCTCACTGCAGGATTTCTCCCAGCCTGGAGGTGTAAATGCACCACAAGCCATTGGTTTAAAACCAGCACAAGATTTGTGAATCAGAACCTGTGCTGGAAATCCCTCTGCCTAAACTCAGTGGAGCCACAGCTCTGTGGCAGAGGGATGTGATGCAGAAGCCTGACATGAGAGCAGGATGGATGGAGTCTCTCTGTCTGAGGTGCACAGCACTATTTGTGGCAGTTTAGCTGCATGGTCAGTGATGAGCCTGGTCTGATGCAAGCTAGCAGGCTCAGACTTTACTGCTGAGGCTCAGATGGAAAGCACTGTTGCTTGGTGCATATTCCTGAATAATTTCCCTTTCATCTTGCCATACTTCTGTCTTTTCTGGCAGTTTGGAATGTGTCTCTAGTCCACATGTATGGAGATGTCTGCAAGGCAGTGCTGCCTATGCCACCAGGAAGGAACAGCACTTCACCCTAGATACTGAAATGTCAGTACAGCCTTGCCATCCTAAAGATTTATGCAGCAATTCTGCCTGGAGAGCAGGAGCCTGCTGCTCCTCTGTGTGTCTGGACAGGCTGGTTAGATATTCTGGTCCTGGTTTTATACACTCTATTTTCAAGAAGATCACACCTTGGTGCCTTTCCCCCCAACTAATTAAAAAAGGCAACCCGCCTCTAATCTGGTTATTAGAAGATCATCCAGCTCCACAGGTCAGTGAAGAGTCAAAAGCATCATTTAATTCTTGAACTTTGCTGCTGGCCCCTGGCCGTGGCTGGTGCTTGCTGTGAATCCAAAGCAGCTGCACAGAGAGGAGCCACGATGTGTCTGTGCAAAGGCAGCCCAGGGCCAGAGGCCAATTGCTTCCCTGAGTCTGTGGCATTTTTTTCTTCCTGGAATTCTGCTGCATCGTGACTTGCAGGTCATTTTTCTTTTGGCTAGGGAAAGAGGCTGACCCTGATCCCACCCTGCTCTGGGGTCCTTGCTCAAAAGGACCGACCTTATGATGTGGGTACAGAGGAGAGGTGAGACACACTTGCACGGGGTTTATTCTCAGTTCAATACATTGCCAGGAAAGGCCTGATAAATCCCTTCTGAGGATGTTCCTCTCAAGTGCTGATGTCTCATTTTGCCCTTTCCCCACAAGGTCATCACTTCATGATCTCTCTGTGGTGGTTCACACTGCCCTGTCCTGCAGCCTTCCCCGCTGGGGGAGAGACTTCCTGCCTCTGAGTCAGTCTGGCAGCTGGGCCAGAGCGAGCAGATGGAAAAAGGGATGGGTTCTGCTCATGCATTGCACCCTCCCTCTGCACCCTGACCTGGAGCATTGCATCCTCCCCACTCACCCCAGCATGGAGTGAAGCTCTGCTCTCTCTGCCATGCCGTGCTCATCCCACAGAAACCAGGACTTTTACAACCACTGCTGGCTTGCAGCACCAAGACTTGTGTTTAGGGAACAACAGGCTGACTTCCAGCACGGGGATCTGTAGGACTCATATTACAGTGCTTAGGAAATACCCATAAAATATCAGCTCATTAGACACACTCAGTGGAAATTAGACACACTCGGCATTGGAGGTACATCAACAATGAGTCAGAGTTGCTGTTTGTCACTGCAGCTCATGGCTGAAGGGCTCTGAATAACAGCAAGGCTCCCCTGGCTGTGTTGTGTACGACAGAGAGAGGCAGCCAGGGAGGTGCTTAATGTGCTTATGGCTTGCTCTAATGTGGTCCACCTCAAACAATTTATCTTCTGAAGTCACAGAATCATGGAATCACAGAATCATAAAATGATTTGGGTTGAAGAGACCTTAAAGTTCATCTCCCTGGACCAACAAAGTGCCTGGAGCATCAAAACTAACTCAGCAATGGATGCCAAAAATAGTATTTCTCTGTGTCTTATGCTGGCTTTTTATAATATATTCATTTAAAAGAATGGCCATTTCCTAAGAAATTTCCTTTACAATTAAAGTCTATTAAAGGAAATGTTGTCTATGAAAGGTGTAACTGATCAATTGAATTGAATGAAATTATGGGGGGAAAAAAAGAAAGCCTAGTTTTAATAATTTCTGTTGAGAATTGTGGCTAGTGCAATATAGCTTAGAGAAGATATGGGTGCCCCAACCCTGGGAGTCTTCAAGGCCAGGTTGGAGTGGGCTCTAAGAAACCTGATCTGGAGGAAGGGGCCACTGCCAGGGGCAAGGAGGTTGGAACAAGATGATCTTAAAATTTCCTTTCCACCCAAACCATTCCACTGTTCCATGATTTCTTTTATTCACACCTCAGAAGGAAGGAAGCAAGCCTTTTGGACCTGGATGGAAAATCTGTGACTTTTTCCTCCTCCTGTATCACAGGTTGTGAGTGTTGTCCACATTCACCTCACCATCAAACTGCTTCTGTGCACGTAAATGTTAAAACTATTCACAGGAAGGTCACTTCTCATGTGGACTTGCAAACAAGTGACAGTTGTGCTGACAGCAGAGTTGAAAGACAGGGAAATGCATCTGACAGGCACGTGCTTTCCTTGCAGAAGACTGAGGAGATGATAGCATCCATCTGAGTGGATACATCTGAATGGTGTTTGTGTCTCTGGACTTGCGTGGTTACGCTACAGACTTAACAGTTGCGTGACAGCCTCTGCTGCTCCCTGTGTGAAAAGACCTTTTGTCCCTTTAAATGTCACTTGCTGTCAAATTGAGGAAAAGCTTAGAAGCCAATGATGACTTTTATGCAAACAGATCTAAAATAAAAAAAAAGAAAATTTTCTGGTGAGGTTCTACTGATAAACACTCTGGCCATGATGTTGTGGTGGGGTTGGTGGGGTGTGTGTGTGGGCATATTTTTAAGTCAGCTATTTGCCTCGAGCTTTTTGCTGGACAAAAAGGGTTTTAGCAAGGAGTTTTGAGAGGTAGATGAATGACAGAAGAGCCACCAGTTCTCACTGGGAACTGAATATAATGAAGTACCGTCTCTTTTGAAACTCTAAGGGTGCTTTATTATTTAAGAAATTGTCTAAATCTTTCTAATTTTCCTTTTTCCTCCTCCAAACATTTACATTTTTCTATCTTGTTTTATGTCCTGGCTTGTTGCCATCCATGAGGTCATGAATTTTGCTCTCAGCTGTTCGTGCAAAGCCCTCCTCTACAATGAGTTAGGAACCAGCTAGATAAAGGATTAGATTAACCCTGCGTGGAAACACAGAGAGATCCATGAGATTTGCATGGGCATGCTGCATTATGCTCTGATTCCTGGAGAATGAAAAATCATTAAATTGTCTAAAAAACAAAATTATGTTTTAAATGAATCTCGACTTTTTTACTCAAATCTTTTTGATGACAAACCAGCAGACATTAAGATCATAGTAGAACACATAGAAACACTTAGTTTCAGATATTAGGACCTGGGTTTTGTGTGTGCACCCAAGGGTTTTTTTGTGGCAGAAATGAGAACTGAGAAAACAGAGCTCCTGTAATGTTTGTGACAGGGAATTTTAAGTGAGACCACACCACTTCTGTCTTTCTGCTACTAGAAGTTGCCCTAGAAGTTTGTCCTGCCAAGGAGGCTGTTTGTTTGTCTGTCAGTGACACAGTCTCAAATTTGTCTGGAGAGCACATAGGAGCTGCGCTCTCAAGAGACATCTGTTCCTAAAACATATCTTCCCTTCCAGGCTTCCCAAGGTCATGCTTCACCCTGAGACTTGAAAATCTTACATGACAGCACATAGTGGGACAATCTGGTAAGTACACTCAGAGGCTGAGTAAATTGTCTTTTTTCTATTGCTAAACTTAAAAATGTAGAGAAACTCCATCGACTGTGCTACCAAATTTGGTGTTCTTCTGATGCTGTAAGTTTTAGCTTTCGTGTTTTTTAGATTCTGTACTGCCTTAGTGTGTGACTCTGAATTTCATATAAAGTGTTAGCAAGTCCTCTTCACAGGGTAGTTAAACAAAACAATCCTTTTCCAGCTTGAGGACCAAGGACATTGTTGCAGATTCAGGCCCAAAAAGCATAAACAACAGAGAACTGAGGAGAGAAAACTGGGAGGATGGGACTTCATTACCTGGAGTTGTAATTGGAAAATTAACCCCAATATATAAATGGACCAAAACCTGTAAAAGTGTGAAAACTCATGACCATTGTCCAGCTTGTGTCCATCTTGGGTCCGTCTGGGGCAGAGCCATGGCCGGGTTCTGGTCCTGCCCAAGGTGTATCCTTTGAAGGGCTTTTAATAAATACCTGCTTTATTCCTTTAACACTGTCTAGCCTCTGTTCCAGGTCAGCCTCTCCCAGCATCACTTCAGCCTGCTCTTCTGCTGCTGTAGTGATTTTTGTGTAGCTGCCCAGAGCCCCCAGCCTATCACTTTGGTTATGTTTTCTGTTCTTTGGTGTTTCAGTATTTCTGATGTCTCTCTTGGGTAGAATCCCAGTGAGTCAATGGAAAAATTGTGTTGATAGTACTGAAAGCTGGAACTGGCTTTTAAGACCCTCTTCCTAATCTGACCCTGACTGACTGTAATTCACAACATATGCAACTAGAAGGGTAATAATAGCCTCAGAATGAAGGTTAACCATCACCCTTAAAAGCAAAATCACTGTGAAAAGTGGGTACTTGTGTTCACCCCTTTGTACTCTGTTATGCTCTGGACTTAGAGATCCTTCTTTAGGATACTAATGGTTGTTGGCAAAGAAGGTTTAAGAGCTGTCACTGAGAATATGGAAAAAAAAATGATCGTGACCCATGTCAAATGACTTAAGCTGGTGTTCAAGACCAGCCAAACAAGAACAAAATGGTAATTTGGAGTTCTGTCCCATTAATAAATCACAGGAGCTTCACCCCTAATGTGATGCCCCTTCTGTGGCTGTATGGAAATCAGCTCTCAAGCTCATGGCTGGTGTGATCCAACACCAAATGACAACTGAAGTTTAGGGCACTGCTTTGGACTCTCAGATCACCCAGGAGAGCTTGCCCTTGCTCTGAAGGCAAGCTCACAGGCTGCAAGAAATGATGAATAAGGATGACTGCAGCTGAGCTTCTTGGCTGGGATACCCTGCTGTCTTCAGCCCAGGCAAAAGAGATGTTGCTCATATATATATACACACACATATTTGGATTGAGAAAGTAGGACAAAGCACGAAAAAATACTTCAGGAAGGAGCTTTCAGAAGCACTACGTTCTGCAGAAACTGAAGACTCATTTTCACTTCAGAAGAGAAGTAACTCTGGATCATTTGCTGTACTCAGAGGTGTATGTGCTGCATCTGGAACGGAGTGGGGACTCCACCTACTGAGAGTAGTGAGGCTGAGCTCTGCACAATGTGACAACCAGCCAGTGCCTCTGCTGTGTGCTACATACTCAGGAGAATGGCTCTGTTGTATCCAGCTTTCCATAGGAAATGAAAGAGCCTGCATTGTGCTTTCCATGCACAGCCTGAATGCAAATCCATAATATGGTTAATATGGCTGTTCTGCTTCCACAAGTTTGTTCTTAAAGTCTCTGCTTACTAAAATGTTAAGTCCTTAATTGAAATTCCACCTCCAGAGGAACAGCCCTCCATCAGCTGTCCCTGGGAAAACAGAGCAATGACAGCAAAAGCATTGTGATGAGCTTTTCTATCCTCTCCAGGTGTTTTTTTTTTAAATTTTCCATTATTTTGGTTAAGAGGTCAGAACTGGTCTGGAAACTGAGTCGTGCTTTTGATTGTCTATTATTGAGCAAAACATAACATAATTTAAAATAACTACCAAAATCAGAAACCAGATCTTGCATAGCTTGGGAAGGGCCTGCTTTAATAATAATTTTTTTTCCAATGATCCTGTGACTCAAGCAGCACTGAGTTACCATACCCATCTGGCCATATATATTTAGATATATATTGTTTTTCACAGCAGAGAATGTTTGCACATAATTTTACATAAAGGGGTGAAAGTTGTCGTAGTTTTCTCATCCTCCTCCTCTCTCTCTGTCTCTCTTCCCTCTTTAGATTTAATTATTGCTTCTTGTCCTTGTTCCTTTGATGAGTAACCTTTAACAAAAAGCCTCAGCTCACGCAACACACTTCTCCAAACACAATTATGTGAGGCTTGAAGATACCACAGGGATGTCCATGAGAAGGGATAGGGTAGAAATAGGGTCCCAGGAAACCTCCTGACTACCTATTTGCCAGTCCAAGGCAAGATATTGGAAACAGGAAATGGCAGATAGCAGGAAAATAGCAGATGGCAGATATCTCCCAGAGGTGCTGACAGGTGATTCAGTGTCTAACATTTTGCACACATCTAACATCTCAGGAAGGTATGTTAAATATGGCAAAACAGAATCTGCCATAGGCTCTGCTACGGATCTAGTTTTCTTTGTACCCAGTTAATGTCCTTAGGGGACTCATTTACACCAATAATTGGTATTCTAAAATTAATGGGTTCTGCAGGCACATGTTTATGCACACACATGCACTCACATTTACATTTAGAAAGAATTTCAGATGGACTTTGCAGATTTTAAACACTCTCTTGGCATCACTTGCCATGAGCGGGCTTCAATCCCTTCTCTGACCAGGGGACTCCTTCATTGCTTGAAGAGATCCACCTCCCCCAGGTTTCACTTTGGTGGAATTGCTCCTGGTTTCCACAGTTTGAGGCAGACAGTGATATTTTGTAGCTCTGAAATTGATTGAGAGGAGGAGGAGGAGGAGGAGGAGGAGGAGGAGAGAGGAAGAACACACAAAAGCAGAGGGGGAGGAGGCAGGCGATGCATCCGACAATGTGGACTGTTGCCCAGCATCATTTAATGACTGCTTTGAATGGCTAAAAAATTACACCAAAAGTCTTACAAAGGTAGAATATATGTTTCAATGTATAATTATATGGTTATATTGTAGTCATAAGGATAATTATCACAATTTTAAAAAACCCCAAATCATTAATCTACACTCTATCTGTTCTGTTTTATTTCTGTATTACAGCTATTTCATGCATCATAAAGTATTTTCCACTACAGGATTTGGAAATTACTTGTTTTATATTGCTGTGGTTTTATTTTGCATCAATCTCTGCATGTTGTCAATGCATATTTCTCAGGAACAATTCACTGGCAAATAATACTGCTGAGGACCAAAATATCTCTGACCAAATTCCGATGCACATACTGCCTGCCTGCAAATGCTGTCCCAGGTGGCTCAGGCTGTCAGGATCTGACCCAGTCCACAGAATTTCACTGAATGAGTGGCAATCTCTCATCTGATTCGTGTGGACATTTTATGGAGCAAAGCTGGAGCAAAAAATTTCAAGCCTTATAACTTGCACATATGTTCCTGCCACCCACCATGGGCTAGTAGTATTCCAGTTCAAAAAGGAACTCTTGATTTTGCTTGCCTTGTACATGATACACGAGCATGCTTGTTTATGTGAAATTTGGAAGAACAAAGGCTAACTTGATCCCACCCTTCCAACAGGTTATATGTTTTTTTAACCCTGAAGCAAAAATCTATGTCTGTATGTTTTGGCTTTTGAGCTCAGTAACCTGCAGGCCTCAAACACGTCAGAAAAGAAACGGAAATCTCATTATTACACAGAAGGTTTAAAACTTAAAACCAGAGGCTATATCAACAGTAAATGGGACACCACAGACATGCCCTTCTCCTTGGGACTTCCACTGGATTCAGGATGGAGGGATGCTGTGAAGGTTGTTTTACTTTGCCTCTGCACTCTTCAACCATCACAGTATGTTGACAGTACAATGGCTTTTTTTGGATATTATTGTATATTCTTTTTTGCCCAGATAAACAGGACAAGAACAGACACTATGACTTTTGAAGATGTGATGTTGGGCCATGTGAATGAGCATTCACTCCCTGCCCACTCTTCCTCTGAACTGTATATCTGCATTGACTGTGCCACAGGAATTTCACTAGGCAGCTGAATTTTAGTAGAAAATTTTTATTCTAAATTTTGGGCAGTTGAAGGTCATTTAGGCTATTCTGTAGGTATGAACTTCATTAAAAAAGGAGGATCCTTCTGCCCCGAGCTTCCTATTCTCTCTTCCTCTATGCTCCCTCTGGACTTTCACCTTGCTGCTCTGTATTGTTTTTCGAAACAGTCCCTGGCTTTGATGTCTGCAATGCTGGAATTTTTTTTCCTTTACATACCTTATTTTTGAAACCTTCTATTATTTTTGTGACCTTTTGGGATACCTTCCATTTCAAGAGCCTTCTTTGCAAGACAGACTTGATACAGAGAGCAGTAATCCCAACCTGGTTTTACAGGACATGTTTTCACACCCTGGTAGCATGTGTTTTTAACCCTGCAGTGTCCTTCCCTGTGCTCCCAGGGGTGCTGTACACAGCTCTGGTCTGCACCCACGGGAGTGTGGAGCTTTCCCAGAGCTGTGTGGGTTGCTGTGCTGATGGGGAAGGCTGTCTCCAGAGGATGCTGCCACCAAAAGCAAAATGCCTCTGTCTTCCACCCAACAATTTCCACACAACCAAGAGTTTTAAGGCTTTATCTGCACATATGTCTCCTGAAGAGAGTCTCTGGTATCCTGCACTGTTGGTTTCCCAAGGGAAGAAAAAAAACCCTGCTTGGAACAGACCCTTTGAGGGATTCAAAGTTCCCTGGAGGAATGTGGCCCTGAACCGAAGGCGTCAGGTGCAGCTGATCCTGGGAAAGCTCAGGGCTTACAAGGGGTTGAATGGGCCGTGGAGGGGGGAAGGAAGGATTTCTGGCTGGAACCCAAGGCCAGGCAGCTGGAGATTTACAGCCCTGCTCTATCTGCCCTGATTTCTTGGACGTGGAACAGTCACTGAGATGTGCAGAGGGCGGTCGGGGACGTGGCTGGTTAAACACAAGCCACACTTATAAAATCAGGATTGCAGCAAGGAATCATTGCTTTTCAGCTGCTGGATATACAGGAGCCTATATCCCGCTGGGCTGGGAGATACAGAAACCTCCAACATTTTATATGATTTCTGTGTGTTCCACACAGGGATACTGATGCTATTTTTTCAGAGGCAAGCCCTAGAAAGCGTGGCTGGCTGGTGTGGCTGCCAAAGCTCTGCCACACGGGCTTTGCTTGTCAGAAGTGAAAAACATGGCTGGTGCTTAAGGCACTTCCAGAGTAAACACCAGCATCAGTCCCTTCAGTTTTGAGACAGGCAGTTGTATTTAAAAATGCTTCAGTCCTAGTGAGAAAGGCTGTGGGTCAGGAGACTGTTTCCCAGGGTTTGTTTTTAACCCTGTGGATGTATTTTAGGGACTGCATGTGCTCCTCTGAAGTTTCCAGTTTGGCTGTGCTGGGGCCAGAGATGCTGCCTGGTGTCTGAGCAGAGGAGACAGTGCTGGATTGTCACAAATGAAACTGATGCTAAGCAGCATAGAGGCTTTGCATCATCTTCTAAAAACCAGGAATTAAACTATTTTTTGCTTCCACCCTACCAAAAAAACTTAAATCTAAACCTTCAGCCCGTGGTGGTCTGGGGGAGGGGCAACTCTGTAATTTATGCAAAACCAAAGCAGGAGAATGATCATTCTCACTCTCTATAGGCTGGCAGACAAAAGATTTGGATCACTGTAGTAGGGCCTTATGAGATGCAAGAACAGCATCATTTCATCTGTGCTCGAGTGCTTCAGCACAGTCACACTGCTGAATTGATGGCAAAAGTGTGTGGCAGCAATTACTGCCTCGAGGGTTGCTCTGGAAAGAAACACAAAAAATTCATTTAACTCCCGCACTCGCCACTGTAAGGTAATTTGGACATGCTGTATTCCCAGCACAGCTGTAAATTTAAAAATAAGCTGCACTTGGAGAGGGACTGGATGGTGCAACTGATCAAAACGTGCTCCAGAACTCACTGGAGTAGAGTTTACAAAAAGCTGCTTTTTAAATCTTATGCCTACGATCTATTTCATTCTGGAACAAAATACGGTGCTTCCAGCCTACAATATGGAGTGAGTCATAGTATTGCCATTCTGCTCCCAGCACAATTGGAGCATACCTATGGTATGAAGTGGGAGAAATATTTGGCCCAGAAGAAAGCTTCAGAATGTTTTTTTATGTACTGTCAAGACATGCTTAATAAATGGAGAGTATTCTTTCCATATTGCGTAATTCCGACTTTCCTCATTCTGGGTTTTTTTCTGCAGAGCACGCAAGTGTGTGCTTATCTTTAATGAGTGTTTAAGCCCAGATGAGTGTAAACACTCTGATGGAAAGGACTTTTCCTACCATGCATGGAGGCAAACGTGTAATTACACCTGCACAGGGGCTGAATGAAGACATGGAGGGAAGCTTTGAGTGCCAGAAAGCACAAGAGCTTGCTGTGGTCCATAGTCACTCACTCTGTATGTCTGCTGATGCCCTCAGGGCAGAGCTCAGTGATCTCCAGCTCATGTGGGTATGGACTCAGCAAGGCTGGGAGAAACAGCATGAAGGGCAGTAAAGGGAAACCCTGGCTGCCCAGCTGGAAAGGCTTTGGGGCACAGGGTGAAATCCCTGTCCTGGCCATGCCAACAGCAATATTGCCTTCAGAAGAATGATTCCACTCCCTGTGTATGAACAGACACTGAAACAGAAAAGAACACACGATGTGATGGCCGACTGGGAACTGTTCTGGCAAAGCAAACAGGGCTTAGACCTCGAGCTCTTCCAGGGGAAAAATAAAGGCAGGAGCAACTTTTGTGCGCACGGCGGGGGCAGGCGGGGCGGGCGCTGCTCCATGACACAGATGATTTGGCCAGGATTCCTGCCCTGCAGCTGTGTGACCCTCCCAAGGCAGTGTCTCGCTCCAAATAAAATGTAAGTATTGACACAAACCTGTTTTTATGTATTGCTGTGCTTATTCTAGACACTGCTTATGGGTTGAACTTAATGTTTGCTTAATATATCCTACTCCTTGATGTTAAATACTGTTACTATTAACTGCTGTGATGCCTGCTCCCTGCAGGGCTTTAATGATCAGGATCATCTAAAATAACAGTGGCTCATTTTGGTTTTAAGCATTCCATAGTGTGCAATGAGTTGCTTTACATTAGGCAGCATATTATGTGCTCATATATGAAGTGTGTTTTTTGACCAAACAGTCCAGAAACCTTTCTTGCTCTTGGTAATGAGAGCTCCCAGAACTGAAGAGCTCATGAACATTTGAACCCTCCAGAGTGTGAAATAATAATGGCCAGCTGGTGCCATTTCAGTGGGGAAAGCAGTGAGCAAATGGCAAAGATATGAGAATTAAATCTTGTTTATACCGCACTACTGAGGACCACTAAGAAACTGGTTTGGTTTGGTTTGGTTTTAGGAGGATTTCAAAACAAAGGGGTTTCTCAAAAATCTCTGCCTTCTCAGAACAGCAGCATTCCTCTGTGCACACAGGATCTTTGGACTTTGACTTAGGAGTAGATTCTCAAATAAAAATGGATTGACCACTGCTGAGACCCTTTGGAGAAATTAGGATGGGGAAAATGTCAGGAAATGTACCCCTACATATCTCTTAAAACCCATCCCCTTCAATGAAAATGCTAAATTGTTGCTGGTGTGTTCATAAGGCAGCCAGGGGTGTCTGAATGGGCTCCCTCACATTTCACAAATGGATGGAGGAAGTCTCCTCAGTTATATCTGCCTGGTCAGTGATGGATTGGTGTCCAGAAAACCAGGGCTAAAGTAAGCTGGGGGTGAGTTACGGAAAAGTTGTATCTTCTTGTAATCACAGGAGCACACCAGGGACAAATTAACTCAATCCTATGAATAATTTCATCCTCATAACCCTCTGTTCACCTTGTGATTTCGAGGTGAAACAAGAGCCATATCCTTTTGAACTCAGGACCACATCCTCTACCCTGTGCTGCCATGTTTACCAATGTTTGCTCACTCCAAAAATGCTCTTTTTTCACCCAAAGCTATGTGGATGATGGCAAACTGCAGAGGTTTTTTTCTAGTAAATATGCTTTCCCTCTTGAAAATTTTTCTCTGGAGTTTTTCCCACCCCTGTTCCTTCAGACATTGGTGGTCTGACAGTCTCACTTCTTCCTGGTATAAGATCTGTTTTCTTTTAAGACAGCTTCAAGTCTGGGAAATACACACCCTGGTGTCCAAGAGGGCAGAGGGATGTATTTCTAGAAATAGATAGATGACAAACAAACCACTAGAAGTTCTAGTCTTGGCTACCTTACTATAAACTCAGCCAGTAGATTTTTTTCCCCCCCCCAGAACTGAGGTTTCCCATCTGCCAATGGGTGAATATAAATCCCAGCAGATGTTAAGGAGACATCTGGAGTGTGTCCATTGCACTCCCTGTGATCATCTCCCAGTTGCTCTGTAGTTTTGCTGAGCTAAGGGAATCTGGGTGATTGCAGAAATTGTGATGTCAAACATCCTCTGCTGCAGCTACCAGAGTCTCTGGTACTGAAACTCCTACTGAGAACTTGTATTTCCACAGCCAAGGGTTTAATGACCACCCAAATAAGCCATTCTGTAAATGGGTGGGCTTGCTGGTGGCCTGCAGGGAAGACCCTGATGTCTGTGACAGGACTCTTGGCATAGAGGAGCTGGGAACCTTCAGCAGCTCAGGAAGCTGAATGAAGGGATTTGAACATCTTGGAAGTCAAAATACGGGGAGAGGATTTCCCAAGGAACCTAAAATGTGTGTTTCCAAGTTGAATTTGAACAGGATCTCCAGCTTGACAAGGTGGCTTCAAAGAACCTGACCTAATTTTCCATATGAGATACATACATTTTTCATCTTCTCACATCTGGCCGTGGCCTGAGGTGCTCAGGCAAGAGAGAAAACTTTTCCAGCCAACTACATATTTTTCTACCCTGGGAAAGACTCCATTGTACAGTGTGAATGCCAAAGTCCAGTTTCCTTCTGGGCTCTGCACATTTTTTGAAGTTGGTGTTTATTTTGCCTGATCTGCCCTGACTTTCTGGTTCCTGTTACTGTTCTCTCCTATTGTTGCTGGTGAACTCTGGCCCTTACCAGAATTTTGGTGGGGTTGCTTTTCTCTGGGCAGGTACATGGGAGATTTCCCAGGACTGAAGAAATGGCATCTGTATTTCCCTGCTGATCAACCTCTTCTTCCTCTGATTATTACAAAACATGGAGAGAAATAAAACTCATTAAAGAGCCCCTGTAATTAACAGGGGTTGCATCTATGAAACAAAGGGACATTAGAACTGCTGTCTTTGCCCAGCCAAGAGGCATCTGTGGAATGATTTTGGGGAAAATTCCCTGAAATGGAAGCTCTAGGTACTCCTCTAATTGTTTATACAAATTAACACAAGACCAAAATTTGGGGAAAAAATCCCCAAACATATGGCTTCTTTGTAATTTAATTTTTTTGACAGAAATAAACCATGTTCTGTAAATATATAAGGGGAAAATTGATACTTCCTTCTTAAGAAATTATCTACTATGTGTCATAAATATCTTTGTCCTGATTTTTTGGGAGCTTAAGCTTAGAATTTTGCACAGAATTGCATTAATTAAAATACCTGCTTCTTTTTCTTATTTTACTCATCTACTTGTCTTTTTATCATATGTCACATATTTCTTCACTTCAAGGGTTTTTCGACTTAGATTTGCTTGGCCCCAGCTCTGTGAACCTTCCAAAACCAGATGAACCCAAGTCTTGTGTGAGCACAGCCAGCCTTGAAAAGGATTGCCTAAAAATCGATTACTTCTTCCTTTTTTTGATCTGAATATGCATTTACTACAATTTCTTCAAACTGGAGATTGTCAGACTAAAAGCCATTTATTATGGCAACAGGCATAAATATTTACAACTAATAGAGGCTATATCTAATTTTAGGCACCCACACCCACCACACTGACTGGGAAAGGAAACCAGTCTCTTTCAGGTTGTGCTTCCAGCTCTTCTAAGGAAGAAAATCCATTAGGCACCATCAGTAGTGATTTCTCACTCCTTCTGTTGACTCTGTTTTATATCTTGCCTGACAGCTCACAGCAGGAACACATTCAAAAGGGTTGCCCATATAGGAAATCTGAAATTCAGTGGTCCTCAGACACCCCAAATGAACTTCCTTAGGTCAGATGTAATTCATACTTATGAAAGGATTTTGAGCCCTCCCTGGAGAAGCTCCTGGGAAGGACTGACTGTTTTAGCTCTAGGCTTATGGAATGAATCCCTCCTATCAAATAGCAGTGCCTTGGTTTGTTAACATGACAGACAGCAGAAATGCAGATATATGGGAGGGATCCTGGAGGTGACAAGTCAGAAATGGGAATATAGGTTGAATTTCAACTGAACTGATTGCACAGGACCCAGTTCCCCTAGCTATAATGGTGTTCTTCCTAAGGGCATGCAGAATGAGCTCCCAGTCAGGTCCTTTATGTTTCCTCCATCATTTACAAACAGCATTTATAGAATGTGGCCACAGACACCTCCCTCCATGCCCACTGGGCATCACAGCTAAATCCTTGTTCCTGTGTCACTGAAACTGGGGACCACTCACTGGAGCAAGATGGCATCTGGCAGAGGGAAGATGTACTTTGAAACCCTTTGAGACTGTTTGGGATCACTTTCTTCTTCTGGGAATCCTATAAATAAGAAATGTGGATTTGCTGGACATTTATGTGATAGAAGTCATCAAAAGATAAGAGGAAAGAAGTCCTCTGCAGCAGCTTGTACCAGAGAGAGTGACACAATGAGCAACACTCAGCTCAAAGACTGTTTTCCCTTCTCCTAAGCACTTGCCTGGCTCTGCCATCAGGTTTGCCAAGGCTTGTGAGGACTGCCAACCTCTCCCTGCAGCCACTGCAGCTCTTCGTACTGAGAGAGCCCAAAACCACACCTGAACTCATGCTATTTGAACTATTTTCTTTGGAAATTTTTGTCTTTGCTGCAAAAATATTTCATTTAGAGGAATCCTGCCCTTGGATAATAATGATTGCAATATAGTAACTGTAAAAAGAATAATAACAGCAACCAACTAGATTTGGCCAGGGGGTGATAATTCAGCTTTGTGACAGCTTTTGAGGTTTTACAATTTGTTTTCATTTTACAATGGAATGAAAACAAAACCTTCAGATATTATGTTTTCAATTTGGATCTTTTTTGCTGCACTGTCAGAAATAACCAGAGGGCCCTGGACCTCAAAAATTTGTCCTTTCAAGTATTTAAAAAATGCTTCAGCTTTTGTGAATCAGCATTTTCTCTTGGTGGGACAGTTCATGAAAATGCTCTGGCCAGAACTTTTGCTAACCCCAAAAGTTCAAAATTATGAGTCACATCCCCCAAAACACAATTGTTACAAATCACTTATTATGGACTTCTTCTGGACTGTCTGCTCTTAAACTTACCTTTCCCTTCCATCCACTAATAATGCACATTTCTTTTCCACACTTCCCCACTTCTTCTCTCCTATTTACTTGGGCATTTTTCGGTTCTCATGCAGCTCCTTGGCTCATTTGACCTTCTCTAGCTTACTCACAAGAGGCAATGCTGAGATAATATTTTTATGGAATGTGGTGGTAGGGCTTTGCCAGGAAAGAGGTGGCTGCTGGAATGGACAGTGATCACTGCGGGGTGGTCCCACCACCATCCCACAAAGCCCTGTCTGGCTGCTTTGCTGGTTCTCACTCAGCTCAGATGACATTTTCCATGGGGCAGAGCTGACATCTGTCAGGAGCAAGAACATCTGCTCTCATGCCCTTGGCCCTGGCCAGCTTGGCAGCACGGGAGGGAACCAGGAGAGACAGCCGGTAATAATTATCACCCAGGGCGTGTGGGGCAGCCGCTATGTGTGCAATGCCTGTGGTTTGGTTTTGGACCCAGCTGGCTCAGAGGTGGCTCTGCAGGATCCATATCTGGTTCTGGCCAGCTCCATGGCCTATGCTGTACCCAGGAAAGCTTTGGGAAGACAATCTGTCTTTCTTTTTCTTTAAAATTTCAGGTAGAAAGAACCTGCTCGTGAGAAAAAAAAATTGTGTGGAAGGTAAGTACCAAGAAAAGGAAATGTGGCTAGTTATTCTGAAAGCTGGAGGGAGCAGCAGAAAGGGGATCAGTACCTGGAAGAACTTTATGTGATGGAAAGGTACTTTCTAGTCAGGAGGTTTTTGTAAGAATTTTCTCATGCACCTCAGCAAGACACTATGAATGCATTTGTCCAGGGACAAGACTCTCCTGTGTCCTCAGGATTTTCCACCCTGTTGGGCACAATCTCAAAATACTGTTTTCCTTGCAAAATCCTTGCAAGACTTGTATTATTATTTTTCTTTTCTTCATCTCTCACGTTCATGCATTTAAATAGAAGGCAGGGGGAGGGAAACCCAGTTAGGAGCACCATATGGAGAGAACACAAGTTATTGCTGTCCCCCATTATCTTGGCACAGATTCCCTTTGTCAAACATTCCTTCAGATTTGGGACTTCATTTTGTATTCACACTCCCTGTTGCTTCTTCCTTCCTTGGAAGCATTAGGAGGGACTTATGGTATTGCTACAAGGAGATCTTTACAGGAAAGGAAATAAATTGGGCAATGTGATTCAAATAGTGGAAGAATGAATTATTTCACCATTTTAGCAGTTTCCCGTGAGGGACACTTGAGGGAGAAAATGCACTTAACACTCTAAAATATTAAAATAAAAGAACCACAGCAACCTCACCCCTCTGGACTTGAACCAAACAGAATGGTTTAGGTAAATGCCCAGCAGATCTTCAAGTGCCACAACCCATGAGAGACTATTTCCATGCGTGGCAAGGAAAATTCTCCATATTAATGGTATCACGAACTGGCTCAGCTAATTTGGACTTCATCCATAAGGCCTGGTTTCTGGCAGAATAGCTGATCTTTTTTTTTGAGTATGAACTCCTCTTTTAAAATTGAGATTGATCCTGTTTTCATGGCTGATATTCCTGGAAAATTATTTTCTTAAAGCTGTACTTCACATATATTTTTTTTAATGAGAGTGGCTGCTCCCTTATATTCCTGGAACAGGCTTTAAAATATCCTGAGCAGTAACTAGAAGGTAATGAGATGAAGGGAACTGTGCTGGATTTTTGCAATTCGCTGGTTACATTACTGGCTACCCAGAACAAAGCAGAGCTGTACTGTGGAGGTAAAGGGTCTTTCTAAGAACTTAAATAATGGCATCCTAATGGCCTTCTAGAAGTTGTTCATGCTTTTGCTGAAAATTTTGATGGCAAGTTTTCAATGAGCAAAAATGGGCTCAAACTAGGCAGAAACTACAAGCAATTCTACAGTCTGCTTTGTGTTCTTGATACAGCTGAAACGAAACAAAAACTACAGTTAAACTAAACAAATTTAAAGATGAAGTTTCAAAAGAGTTCTCTAGAGCTGTTTTGTGATTTATATGCAGATACACCATGAGCCCTCAGTGAAGTTTGTGTGCCCATGTGAAGCCATTTGGGAAACAGGATCATACAAAAACTCTCATGAGCAGAGCTCTTGTCCCAGCTGGAATGGACAGCAGGAATCACGTATCATGCAAAGAAATATTTCTTTTTAAGCCATTTGACTTTTCCTGGGCATTACTGCCACAAGTCATTGCTTGATATAGACAGCATAGAACTGATGGTCTCAGGAGGCATTTTCAGTGGGCCAGAGCTCAGATTCCCTGGTGGAAATGCCTCAACTTTTAAATAAAAAAAAAAATCAAGTCTCTGCATTTCTGCTGCTCATGGACAGGGACTTCAGCAACTGGGCTCCCAAAATGAGACATAGATGTTGACTTAACACCTAGTTATTGGAGAAACCCAGTTCTGAAATGGAGCTGGTGGGATTGCTCAGAAACCATGTGTGTCCTGGATGGGGAGGGTCTGGCCTGTGAGGACACAACACCTGGATGGCTGCCAGCTCTAAAGACAGAGCATGAGACAGTTTGTGAACTTAAAACACATTTTCCAGCCTGATGGGATTTTCCTTTAGGTCTGTTCTCAGCAAAGCAGCATATTATTGCAAATAGATGCTCTTTTGGTCCCATCTCCCAGGGGATAGAAATTAATGTTATGTTTGAACATGTATGTTTTCCCACTCATTGCTGAAGCTGTGCTTTCCCTTAAAGTCTGCAGAAAGCTGAGCATGAGCAGATACTGTTAATCCCATTGCTTCAAAGTTATAGCTGGGGCCAGTGCCAGAGAGTCTTTAGTAAGAGACGTGGCCTCTGTTTGCAGGGGTTGGAAAACAATTTCAGTGAGTCAGGCATCCTCCTGCACTGTGGCAGGACCTTTCTGTCCAGCCCCTTTGCAAAGCCCTCTTTAACTCTTTCAGGTACCTAAGTTCTGGCTCCTGTGCTCATCCCTGGGATTGCTGTCTCCTTGAGACACTTGCACACTGTCCTGAACCAGGAGTGAGGATGCTGGTACAGCACTGTGCTGCTTTTTCCCTCTTGCTCCAATGCCATCACCCTCCTGACTGTGCCCCCTGTGCTTGGGAATATTTTTACAGCTGTCCATCTCCTTCCTTTGGGAATTTTTTTTTTGTCCCAGTGCTTCTTCTGTCAGTGAAAGTTTTTTTCCAGCCTCTTCTTCCCCTGAGGGTGGTTGGCATATTTATGGATTCATTGCTGTGCCAGTTCCCAAGGTAAAAAGGCAACCCTGGGGCAACCCCATTGCTGGCTTTGCTGCTCCACATTCCCCTGAATCTGGAGAACTGTGTTGGCTGAAATAACAGCCTGCCACGGTCTTTCATACCTTCTCCTCCCCTGAGACCCCAAACAACACTTTGGATATGAGGATTAGCTAGGGAACAACAACTCCCAGCAAGTAACTGTGTCTTCCAGGAGCCTTCCAAGCCACCTTGCCTCACATATGACTTTCCATTTATGAAGAGGATTTTGATCTTGGCCTTAAATCTATGAAGGGAGGAGACCTCTTATTTTGAATGCAAATGACACTAGGTATTAAATAAGGTAAATCAACTTTTTTGTAATCTTTTAATTAATAGACATTACTTTAAAACTCAATTTCCCAGATATTATTTGGAGGGAAAAGGAAGATGAATATTAGTTAATAATCCTGCTTAGAATTCATTCATTCATTCACTCTCCTTTGGCATAAAGCATTGGGTGACAATTAGTAAAACTTTCATACTTAAGTAACATATTCCCTGACTTAGGTGGAAGGTACAAGGCCAATATAGGTGGAGAATGGTGAATGGTCACTCTTAAAAGCAGATGAGAAATATAATAACTTGTATTTTTTCATTGCAAAGATAAATAGTAATTTGACAGGAGATGTCATTACTGTTTAATGACTTTGTCTGAACAGGACAATTGAAGGAAATATGTTTGCTCTTCCTCATCCCTTGCCATTTCCATGATGTCATTAGGTCTGGCCATAACAACTGGAAAGTTAGACCATAGGAAAATCACTGCCTGTATGGCAAAATCTAGTCATGCAGAGTAGCCACAATGTGTATCACTAGTGAAGACATCAGAGTATCACATTTATCAAGAGAGCAGAAAATGAGAAGCAAGTTTTAGTGGAGGTATTTAGCATTGACTTGGTCAGTAACTAAGCCATTGCAATGATGCCTTAGTGAAAACACTGCCACATCTGGCAGAAATGGAGTTTTTAGATGTCTAGAAATATGGTTTCTTAGAGTTCTTTGCTAAGTTTTTGTTTTTCTTTCTTACACGTGGGGCATCTGGTGCTGTGAAGCATCTCCTTGTCTGGCACCACCCATAAAGTGGCTTTGTCCCCTCATGTGGTCTGCTTGGCCACATGTAGTGAGTCAATTATTGATTTTGAGATAGTGGATGTGATTAAGTTCAAGCTGTAGAGATTGTCCTTCAGGGGCCAGAGGTCAGAGTTTCAGTTTTGGTCTTCTCAGCTAATGTCACCTCCTGCAATGCTACACAGATGACAAGAGGAGGGAAAGACCTGGCCTGACTGTCTTGGTGTACTGGAGAAGAAAAGGGTCATTTTTTCAAATCCCTTTGTGTCTCTTTGCAGCAGTCCATTGCTGGATAAGCAAAATTTCAAAATGTTTGCCCATCCATATATCAGAAGAATCATGCCCAAAAGTTATTTTGCAAGGCTCTGGAAGGTGCTAGGTTGGGCCAAGCTCATGGCCTGGTGTCTTCCCTGACACAGCATGGAGCAGCTTTAAGATAATTTGCCATTCACCAGGCCAAATTTAGGTCTTGTGCTGAACTCTAAACCGATGTTGTGCCAGCTGATTTCTTGCAGAAGTCTTTTTCATTAGCTTATGTTAGCACTCAATCTCCCTGATACACAGTTCAGCCCCATTTTTTTGCAAACCTTGTTAAAATTTTGTCCTCGAGAACTTTTGCAAAGTGATAAGTTCCCTGGGTTAATCACATTTCATGCAAAGAAATATTTCTTTTTAAGCCATTCGACTTTTCCATCTTTCCAATCTGTTCCCTCAGGCTTGTGGCTGACCTTAAGAAAAATCCCATCATTCTAGATCCAAACCAACACACATTCAAATGGTCTAACTCCTTGTTTTGTATTCTTTGTGATTCCTCTTGCCCTTCAAGCACTACATATCTAATACAAAAGAGCAGACAGTGGGGCTTAGGTGGAATTTAGGCTGGATAAGTCTGGATAAAGCAACATGGCTGCTCCATCTACACCTCTAATTCCCAGTATTATCCTTTGTGATGTGTGCTGTAGTTTGCTTACTCTCTACACCCACTTTTCAGATTGTCAATGTCATTCATGGTGCAGTGTTGTCCCCTGCTGTGCTTGTAGTACAAGGACATCAACTGGTTGCTGACATGGGCTGGAGAAATGAGTTTTCTGTTGGGCTGCTGCAGCTCTTGGGCTGTCAGCTGAGTCCTGGCTCACCAGTGAGATGCTGGTGGGTGTGGGATAGGTGCAGAGCTCTTCTGGGCCTCTCTGGAGCATGAGGTCAAAGTAAAACCAATCCAGGAGTGGCAGCAGTACTAAGAGAAGCTGCAACAGAGCCAGAGTCAAAGGTAAGAAGCAGCTCAGGTGCTGCAGGCTCATCCCATTCACAGCTGCAGGGGACAATGGGGACTTTGTCACCACAGCTCTCAGAGCACTGCTGCAGAATCCATCTGCCCTGAGGAACAGAAACCCAGAGCACACACCTCTGTCTCCATGGGCTTCAAGAGAATTGTGCAGCAGCAGGACAATACAGGGATGTGTGTGAGGAAGAGATAGCAGCGATAGTTATCTTGGGGCTTTGCATACTGAAAACACCTTCAGAAGGAAAAGGCACTAAGATGCTTGGGGGTGTATGTGGAGCCTTTCAAATCAGTGTGGAATAACCATGGTGATTCAGGCAAAAGGCATCTTTTTGGGAAAAAGGCTGTTCAGGCTTCCTGGATGTCAAAAAGCCTGAGGATCACTACGTCACCTCTGACTTGTATGACTCAGGACAGAATTAAGCCTTCTGTGGGGAGACTGAGACTTAGTGGTTCTGTAAAATTCATCTTCAAAAAATCCAGCCATGAAAACATTTGAATTGCGCTGGTGTGTTTCTGTTGTGTTGTCATATCTTGAATGTTTTATTGAGATCCCTGGTCTATTCTGGATGATACCAGGAAGATTGGCAGAGAAGTCTCTTCAGCTCCTGAGAGGCAAAATGAACATATCTCTTCAGTGGCTGCTAGTTTAAAGAGCCAGACCTTAAAAGAGTCAATGCCTTCTTGTCTCAAGGATAAAGTTCAAATCTGTATGATCAAAATTGGATGAACATTAAAAGGAAAAAAAAACCACACTGCAAATATCCATGCAAATAAACATGACAGCTCTCTTTCAGTGCTATTTATATCTATTTGAGTTTAATGACCCCAAACATTGTATGAAGAGTTTCTCTAATGTGCTAGCAAGGCTGTTTATAAGAGACAACTGTCTCAAGAATATGGCAGTGTGAAGACTCCCACGGCAGCACCCATGCAGAAATTGCAGATCTACTTGGGCAGTCTCTTCCTGTCAGAGTATCAACAGGGGAAAAAAAGTGATGCTCTTGGGGTTAAGTTATCACTTCACTCCGTGGCAAGCAGGGAAGGGTTGGAACCAGTGTGCATTAGCAATCAATTCAAAATGGCCAGCACAACCAAAGTGTGGACAGATGTGCTGGAGAAATTTGGGATGTTAGGGCTCCCATTGGGTTTCTGCCATGTCTTGGCTGGTGTTTCCTGCCCCTTGGGGAGAGGCTGCAAGGCAGAGCTTCCTGGTGCCTGGCCTGTCTCCCTCCTGCTTGCCTTGGGACAGAGAGTAACCAGCCATGGGCAGCCTCAGGATCACAGCCCACTTCCAACTCCTTTCTTTCATGGGAGGACATGGGGAACAGGGATTTGGGTCAGTGCTGTGACATACAGGCAGGATATACTAGATTTGTGGATTTGCAGAGGTACAAACTGCCTGCTCTGGGCAGGGCAGTAGGACTGCTTCCATGCCACTAAAAATGCCAGAGCAGGAGAGTCTCCCTTCTTGCATAGCTTGTCTGACCAGCAAGGTTGGGATCACTGCTCTGTGAGACTGGTGATGCTCCAGCCCACTTCGGTGCAAAGTCAGACAGATTACACTGAATCATCACCGAAGCACAAAAACTGTGTCTCCTAACAGTAATGTTTCTCTTCTATATTCCTTTTAATTTACACAGCTACAGTCAGGGCTGAGCTATTCTGTATGCTATTAATTAGCTGATCACATGCCAATGCTAATTTTTTTCAAATGGGTTCGCTATTTATAAATGTTCACCAGTTTGTGCCGACACATGAGGGGAGGGAGGGACATATTTACACCATTTACTTTTTGCAGATGCTTTGCAGCTCTCCTTTGGAGGGATTGACTTCTCTCATTTATCAAAGGTGAAACTTTGGCTCCTAAAGCTGTTTGTATTGTATTCGTATCTGTTCTGTGCCTGAACTAGAGTTGAGTTTAAGACTCACAACCCTCTTCTCTTCAGACTTCAGCTATCTAATGTGTCCAATCACCCTTGTCTGCACAGTGGGCCAAGTCAGGTGCATGCCATCATTACTGCTCCTTCAGCATGGAGAGGTTTTTTTTACTTGCAAGAAATGCACTTTTGGAATAGAATGGAATAGAGTAGTTTCAATTGGATGGAGCCTACAGTGATCATCTAGTCCAACTGCTCAATCATTTTAGGGCTGACCAGAGCTCACAGCATGTAATTAAGGGCATTATACAAATGCCTATTAAACACTCACAGCCTTGGGGCATTGATCACCACTCCAGGAAGCCTGAATATAAATTTTAGGGTGAATAAATGTCATGCTAAAAATTGCTGTGTTTTTAGGCTTCATGAATATAAAATGGGATGCTCAGTGGCTTCCTAACAAACAACACACATTTTTCTTCCGTATTTCACAGAGCAAGCCAGCTAACTTTGGCAGTATTAAACAAGCTCTGCTAGTTGTTGAATTGAGTTTTTTTGTTGTTCCAACCTAAGCCCTAAATAAACATTTGTAACCTCACATACCTAGGCACAATACAAGTCACCCTGACTGAGAGACCTTTGCTCATGGAAAACCAGCATTTGATGTTCGAAAGATGGAGTGGAACCAGCATGTTAAAGCATCTACTCACTATCCAAACAGTCCCTATTGTTACAGTTATTGCCAGCAATATCCTGTTTGTCCCTGGGATAGCACTTTGGTGAGCCTGCCCTAGAAACAGCCATTTGCCTTGTGGCTAAACACTTGGAAATTCACCAAAGCAAGGAAACCTACTCAGGGCTCTGGCCTCCAGCAAAACCTCTTCAAAATGCCTTGAGAAATAACCAGGCTCATAAAATCCCATGTATCCAATGAAAGAAATTGCTTTCATGTCCAAGGAACGAATTTTCCCTCCCCATCTGTCTGGCATTGCTCTGATCCTACTCTACACCCGTCACATCCCAACTCTGGCAACTGAAGAAGTTCTGTTTTGTGGACTGTGGGTGAAATCTGTGGCAGAATATTACTAGTGTGGAGCTAATAACTGGTCTGGAATTCTGTACAGTGCAGCTGCACACGTGGTGAGCCACCAAGAGCTTTTCATGCCAGGCACGGCTGCATACGAGTTGTAAATGCTGTGTGAGTTATCTGCAGGGTTATCTGCTCCTTCCCTGGGTCACATTCAGCTGCTGCCTTTGATTTTCTTACAGGCAGGGTGGGCTCAAATTTTACAAAGTGGTTTCAAGCTCCTCCATGTGAAAGGCACTGAATAAGCATCGGTGGAGACCTGTTACTGCAGGAACTCAGCTGTTTGCCTCCTCTGGACACCTCCTGTGGCTACATCCACCTGCTTCAGCTGCAGGAGCAAAGGAGACGAGATGCAGCAGGGCAAGAGCACAGAGCTGGTGCTTCAGGGCCATGAACAGTTAATGCCTTGGCCACAGCACTGGTGCAGCTGGAGCTTTTCCCAAAGCTGGGCTGGAGAGCATCACTGTCTCCCCCGAGTCGCTGGAGTCGTGGCAGTGAGAAACTGCTCTGAGATCACCACTGGAATCCTTGGGTTTTAATGCTTCCCCTCCCCACCCCCTACATTTTCCATTAGAAAGAAGTAAATTGGTAAATACCCCGGGAGTCACAAGCAGGCTGTGACCTGGTGAGGCAAGAGGAAGCCCTTGCTAATACACCACTGCTGGTAAGAATGCCTGGGTGGAAAACCTTCCATGGAAAGTGAAGCTTTGCAAAAATCTGGAGCAATTAATTGCTTCTGAGCATTTCCAGCACAGAAATGAGCCATTGAATCTGATATTTTCAGCTTGTTTGGGAAAACGGGAACAGTTGGTTTCAGCAGTGGCAAGGACAGGGGTAGGTAGATAAACCAGTTCCCTGGGGTAAATTCAAATGTGATTTTCCAGAGTCTCCTGCATGTTTCAGGATCTGTCCATGTATGCAGCTTTCCCTCATGCTGTGCTGCCTGTGCTGTCACCATGCCCATGGTACTGCTGTGCCACCTCTCCTCTTCACCATGGGCTGCCACACAGATGGATGTGAAAAATCCAATGGAAGATCCTAAAAACTGAAAGCTGAGGGGTAAGGCTGCCCCAAGTGAATTCTTTGCTCAGTCAATAACCACAATATTTTAAATAGGCTGTGTTATACACTATGCCATATAATATTTTTGTGAGTGGGATCTTTTTCCAGCATTCTGCTCTAGAAGTAATTCCTACTGCTCAACTCTGTGTGCAATTTTGTAGCGAAATAAGTTTAAAAAATGATGAGATTCCTCAAAAAACTGAAATTCCAAATTGTGATCAATTTTTTTGACAGTGTGCAGTTTTGTAGAGAAATTGGTTTAAAAAATGATGAGATTCCTCAAAAAAACGAAATTCCAAATTGTGATCAATTTTTTTTGACCACTGTTGCTGGACAGGGATTGTCTCAGAACAGCATGTTAATATACAGAGCTATTTTTTCCCCTTACCTTTAAGAGTTTTTTCATTGAAAATATTTTTATATTTAAGCGCTATAGTAGTTAAGAAAGGAGATTAAAAATAGCTGATATATTTTAGAGGCTAACTCTTCAAATCCTGAAAATGAGGCTTGATTTTAAAAGTGCCTGCATACTCCTTTCACCCCAAGAAAATCAGGATTATGCTGCTTCATCTTCCCATCCTTCTCTCAGCCCTTGTAACCCTCCGTAACTTTTGAGCCCACTGGCAATTTCCAACATTTCTGACAGAGGAAAGGGAATCAAAGCAAGTCCCTGAGTCACCTGTGGCTGGTTAGGGAGGAGAAACTCAGAGTGGTGCCCCCACCAAGAGCCAGCTTGCCTGGCTGGCATCACTGCCCTTGTGTGTGCACAGCCCCCATGCACATGTGTGTGCCCCAGGCTCACACCAAAACCACCAAGACTGATGCCCACGTGGTCTGGCACCAGTTGTTGGATGGCTTTTTCCATAGGCAGAGGCATTTGCAGGACATGGAGGAGACTGGGAGAAGGGCAGTGGGACCAGCATTTTTTAAGGGATGAGCAGATCTGAAGCTATCACAGGAAAGTGGGTGCTATTGCAATGTAAGGCAGCCCTTAGGGATTTTGGCTCATGGAAGCACGTTTTTCCAACAGGCAATATTCTGTTGTGTGCCTTGTCTGTGGAAATGTGGTTTGTTTTTTTTTCTAAAGTGATCACTCAACCTATCTGGTGGGAAGGGCAGAGAAAAGAGAGGGCTGCTTGCATTAGAAATGACACTGCCCACTCTTGTGGAGGAAAAGGTCTTCACATTTCCACGGATCAGATTCTGCAGTTGCACAGCTTTCTTGTTTGGCCAGTTCATCTGCTAAAGCTGACGCAGAGCCAGAATGCAAACAGGGATTTTTCCCATTACAGAATACCAAATCTATGATAAGCCAGGCCATGAAAATTCAGTTTTTAAGGAGGTGGGGAGAGAATGAGGGAAACTCCAACTGCTGCTGCAAGATAAGCAATGAGTTTTGCAGTGCTTCTAGAATCCGTGTGTCAGGGATCTCATAAAAAAGCCCCATAAGCCAAAGGAGCATTGTGAGAAGAAAAACAGCAGAATTTGGGATAGTAAAATTTAAGCAGATGTTTGAACACCAGTTTTAGCCTATGAAACATCTGTGTGATAACTTTGGACACAGCTGGGTAAAGTCAGTAATTGCTTCAGAAAGAGGCCTGTGAATATTGTACTTAATCCGTGGGTCTGTTCTGCACAGCAATGCAGTGAATATCATTGATGATCTTGATTATGTTTGTGTTTTTTTCTTATACTACAAATTCCCCTGCTATGAAGGATTCAAATCAATCACCTCTTCTGCTTTTCACTATCATCAAGTTGTAGTATTAAAACCTATTTATAGATGGAGTAACAAATGTCTCTGAAAGAAGAGTTATATACTGACAGCTGGGAAAGAGACTATGCTGGTTTTCTCAAAGATCACTCTTTAAATAGGATATATTCTCAAAGATTTTTTCATAAATATGATATACATATTGTAACTTATGCATCATTTGCCCAGAGGGACAAGATTGTGATAGTGTATACATATATATATATATATATAATCTTTATATATATTGTGAGATATATATATATATAGTCTTCCTAACTGCAGACTGCAAAGCTCAGAACTTCAAAAACTAACCAAGAATACAAATTACATTTGTTGTCCCAAAACACAATGGATTTAACTGCACCCTTAACGCTTCTTATTTGCCAAAAACAAGATAAAAATCAGAAGCAAACAAATAAGTTCTCTGAATAAATCCTGCATTGCCCCAGTTTTATGAGCTGCCATCTAAGCTGCCTGGCAACCATCCAGGCCTGAATGACATTCCCAGACAAGAAGTAACCCATGCATCCCTTTTGAACTGTCCTCTCCTCGAGCTTCCTTCACCTCCCACCTGGCTGCCCTGCAGCTCTCCACTAAATTTCCTTTAAAGCACTTTCTTACCTGCGTAGTGGTCAAACACAGTGGGGACATACTCCTCTGGGAAGGCGTCATTGGCATAGCTCATCAGCAAACAGGTTTTCCCAACTGCACCATCCCCAACCACCACGCATTTTAGCATCTTCTTGCTGTTGTTCCTGCTCCCGTCAGCGCAGTTGTCATTCTCCTCCTTGCAGTTCATTCTTGCTGCTGCCGCTGCTCTTGCTGCTCCCAGGACTTCCAAGTGCACATGAAGGAAAAATGAAGTGCGATTGTATTGACTTTTCCTGAGTTTGGAGAAGACTCAGGAAATCATACTAATGTTTCCAGGCTGTCACAGCCGCTTCTAACAGTTACCAGATCAGTCAAGAGGATCATCGAGGTGAATAAATTAAACACACAGAGAGGAAAATCATAAAAAAAAAAAAAGTGATCTGTCCTTTTTCGTTTGTCCCAGTCAGGAAATCCTCATCCTGCCCGCCCGTTCTCAGTCTTTATTGCGACTTCAAAAACATCAGCAGCCTGCGGCTTCGATCCGCGTCTCCCTTCCTCCAGCCTGGCCGCAGGAATCAGGGATTCCTGTTAAATCCACTCCATTTTCCATTTCATTTCTAACATGGAGGAGAGTCTGGAGGTTTTTAATGGAGTTTTTCCTTTCTTTCTCCAGCTTGCTGTGTGTCAGGAAATCATGGGTTTCCTGCTGAATTCCATATTAGGATCAGTGGGTTTGTGAAGGGCTGCAAACAATGGGAGCTCTGTGTGTATTTGTACTTTGGAGGAACTCTGCCAGGACATGGAGAAAGGAAAACACTAGAGGTCCCCCTGCAGATGAAGTTTTTTAGGCTCTCTGCTCCATCCCGCACTCCAGCTGCTCTCTGGGCTGCCGGCACCGGCGAGGAGGATTTGGGAGAATACGGAATACGGGAGTGCTGGACACGCAGGGCCAGGCTACGAGCTCTGCCCCTGTCGCAGAGACTCATGCTGATCCCGGGCACGACCTCCTCTGATCTCAAATAGGTATTTTCTCCCATTTGGGAAAGAGAAAAGGGGAGGTGGAGAAGCAGAGAGGAGGTATAGTGGCCAGATAACGTCAACTTTCTGTTTCTATGGCTCTTCAAAGTTGAAGAGCTATATTCTTGCTATAAAGAATAAATAACTGATTTTTCAGTTCACACACTCACAAAGTTTCTCTTGCCTTTCCCCTCATCCCCCACTATCCACCCTCCCCCCCAAAAGACAGATTTTCCCCTTCTAATGTAAAGATGTAAACACAGACGAGAGAATAAAGTGGAATTGAGAGTTAGAGAAATTTAAAAATATTAAACAAACAAAGAAAAAAACTCCTGTATAGCAATCTCTGAAAAAAACAGCTTTGAACTACATGATTCCTTCCCCCTCCTCTGGTTTGTTCCGCTGCTTCACGTGCCTCCTAAGTCCTCTCCCCATTTAAATACACAACAATCTACATCTGCACGAAAGGCAAAACTTCCCGCTCCTTGCACAGGAAAGATTTTGCAATTTCCAGCAGGAACGAGCCAGACATTGACACAAACCCCAGTGCAGCAGCCCAGCACATCCTGCAGGCTGCACTTCCCTTGCACGAGACTGGGAGGCTTTGAGAGGGGGAAACACTCCCCTGCTGGCACTCCAGCGGTGACAAACACTTCCCCTGCCCTGCTCACACCTGGTGAGAGATAAATGCTCAAAGGTACACATAAGCTTGGGGTACTGCACACCTGGAAGGGCAAAGATAACACTGCCTTGGAAAGGAAGACTTTTAACCCCAAACTGCATGAGTAAAGACAAGCACAGCAATAATAATGGGACTCTGAAGTCCCAAAATGTGTGTCCTTCAATTTTTTGTAGTGAAGGGGCATGGCAGACCCACCTGCAACCTTCCCTGGACAGGCTAAATCTGTCAGAGCTCTTCAATGATCTATCTGTGCTGGATCATCTCCGGACACCCTCCCCAAGAGGCGGTAGAATTATAGAATCCTATAATAGCTTGGGTTAGATGGGAGCTTGAAGACCATTTAGGCCTAATCCTCCTGCCATAGGACACCTTCCACTAGCCCAGGTTGCTCCCAGCCCCATCCAACCTAGCCTTGAACACTTCAAGGGATGGGAGATGGATGAAACATGTGGACAAGGTTTGTCTGTCCCCCTGGAGAGCCCCAGGGAGCTCTCTTTGCTGTCTCTAACCAGGAGTCTTGGTCATTCAGTAATTTGTGCCCTGTGACCTTCACCTCTTTCATCCCCCTCCCTGCTGATACCAGGGATTTGAGCAGGCAGTGTTAGGCTCAGCATCACACCTACTATCAGAGGCATCACTAAAATGTTTCCAGAGTCAGGAGATCAGGTTCAAACTGCAGCCCAAGGCTGAGCTTCATCCAAGAAAACCTGTGAGGTCTGGGCATCAGACCCCCCTTTCTCCAAGCATTTGCTCTGCTGATCACTCCCACCATCAGCAACCTGGCTGGATCATCCTGAGGTGCAGCACATGCTACAGGGATTTATTCTTTAAGCTTTTTTCTAGTTGTAATTGAGATCAAACTCCTGTGCTCTGTTTAGTGGCTGTGCAGCTGAGCAGGTACCAGCATCCTGATGCTCTGTGCCTTTGCTTACCAGCCTGGTGACCTTGTGGGGAGCATTTGCCAAATAGGTAGGTGCAAGCTGTTGCAAGGTAACTGCAGAGCCTGAGGAAGAAAAACATTCCAAAAATTCATGGTTCAGTTTCCCACTGCCTCTATCAGGCAAAAGCAAAAGCTGTCTTGCTTCCCATGTTACTCTGGCATAATCTGTCTGCAAGCTTTCTTCAATATCAGACATACTCCAGTTAAGGCAAGATTTAGTGCTACTAGGGCCAGATTTAGGCCTGCAACAAAATCCCTGGGGCTCATTCCTCCCTGATCAGAAAGCTGAGCAAGTCTCAGCAGGACTGTGCCCACCTCCACTTCTTTTGCAAGAGGTTAAATGATGACATTTCCTTGCTGTTTTTTCCAGAGGATTAAAGTGACTTTATTCTCTCTTCCACTTTAAAAAAAGCATCTTCCAAAAGTTAAAGGTTTTCTCATGCTATCAAGGGGCTGAACTGGAGGATCATAGAATAAGAGAATCCCAGAATCATTAAGGTTGGAAAAAATGTCTAAGATCATCGAGTCCAACCTTTGCTCCATTATCACACATCAACTAAATCACAGGACTGAATGCCACATCCAATCATTTCTTGAACACTTCCATGGGTGATGACTCCACCATCTCCCTGCAGCCCATTCCAATGCTGGACTATCCTTTCAAGGGAGAAATTCTTCCTGAACTCCTTAGGTCTTTGCAGACCCTTCCAATTCTAAGCTCTGATGCGTAGGACACTTTGTTTGGAACTAGTTTTAGTTAAAAATGCATCAATAAAAGGCCTCAGTGTGAATAATGGAAGTGCAGCTGTGATGGCAGAGCCTAAATAATGGATGGCCTGGAATAAGCCAACAGGAGGAGTTTATTTTGAAGGTGAGGAAGGCTGACATTTGACCTGCAAAACTCAAACTCGGTGCTATAAGATTGCTCTACCTGTATAGGTGATATATGAAGCTTTAGAGGTGCTTTGATAAAGTAATAAAATAAGAATTGTATTCAGACTAAAAACACATGTTCTTTTAATCTCATTACTTTAACTCAGCTTGGCACCATTTAGATCAGCTGGATAAAAACATTTTAAGAGCTGGTTTAGTTTCAGAAAAGTTTGATCACCTTGTTTTACCACTTTACTCAGGGGACTGAGAGTGATTGCCCCTCTGCTACTCTGGGGTTGTTGTTGCTTTTCTTACTACGCTGGCTCTGACTTTGCTGTGTGAATTAACAGGCCAGACCTGTCATCTGGCAGCCTGGCAAAGTTTAAGGCAATCCTGTTGCATTTTGCAGAAGATTTGTTAATCTGCAAGTGGCAAGTGGCAATTCTATAGGTTAAGCTGACCCCTCTGCACTGCTGTGCAAGTTTCAGCTCCCCTAAGAGCACTTCTGAACAATGGAGTTGCCATCAAGCCCCAGCCTGGAAGCCACAGGTTATTGGCAATCATTAGCAAAGATCAGAAGGTCTAATGATTTAGTCTAGATCCAGGGCTTTTTTTTTTTTTTTTTTTTTTTTTCTGTTTCACTAATCAGGTTAGAATTGGTCAGATTTTTTCACAAGATTTCAGTCATTATCACCTCACAAACCCAATAAGGGCAGGCTGGTTGAAAGCCACAGTTTGGAAAGACACGTCTGAAGCAAAAAATTAAAAAAGTAAAGCCAACTAGTCTGAATACTTGGAAATGTTGTTTAAATGTGTGTGGTTCTCAGGTATCCAGCCCAGTTTGTTCCCCACTGATTTTACAAGTTCCTAGCCAAGGGTACCACGGCACAAACAGATACAGGCAGGTGCTGTGAGCGCTGTTGAGTGAAGATGTCACCTGAGGCACTTTCTAGCCAAGTTTCTCAGGCAATCTCTGCTCTAGATGAATTGCCTCTGACCTGTGGTTAATTAATGAATTTACTGGCAGCAGATCTATTCCTATTAGTGCAGAGTATCTCCAGCTCCCATGTGCTGTGGGGGTGCCTCAGCTTCATCTTCATCAGCACAGGTCAGACAGGGGTGCCTGGGGCTGCTTCCTTGGGGATTAGCAAGTTCAAGGCTGGTGCAAAAAATTTAGGTGAGAAGATCTGCGGGACATGAAGGACTTGCAAATTTTTAAATTAGCTCTGCAATCAGCAATATCTTGGCTAATTAACTCTAATCTGTAATTCTGGGCAGGCTTACAGGAGAAAAAATAGGTTATGATGCTCTGTTGTGCTCTCCCTGCTCTCTTCCCCTGGCCAACCTGCCACCCCCACATTTCTCCAATGCCTCCTGAAATGCAGTGGTCTAACTTTGTGCAATCTTAGGAGTTTAAAACTTGACAGTCAGAGCAATGTCCTGCATTAATTGTTTTCCTCACCAGATCCCACTTAATTTAAGGGGATCTTACTCTTCCTTAGGTCTTGTTCTTCTAAATCCTCTCCTGGTCTAAACCAAGCAGATCTGTCGCTACATTCTCACGCTTAAGAAGCTCCCCAGGGTGGGGGATTTTGAAGGTGACAACACTCCTGTGAAGCTTTTCTCCCCATGTCTTGCTGCTAGAAATAGACACATTCAGCCACTCTCCTTCCACCTAACAGTGTTGATGAGGAAATTTCTGGCACTACTACTGAACTGTAAATTGATTTCAGGCAAATCTTGTCACATTTTTCTTATCCTTTGTCTAATCTGTTAAGATTTTGAGTTTTTTAGGGCAGGGATTGTGTTGGTATTGGACTGAAATAGCAGAACTATATTAAGCTTAACTATCACTGTGCTGTTCAAAACCAAGTTTTCCTGTCCATGAAATTCAGGACCTTGCCTGGACTATGTTGTCGTAAGAGCCAGCCTTTTGCAGTCAAAAAAAAGAAGACTTTAAGACATCCCCACGGTCACCATATCTCTCACCTCCAGTCTTAGATATGTTTGTTGTAGGGTTGCCTGGATGGCTCTCCACATTGTGCTAAGATTTAATTAAATGAGAGCATTTTATCCTTATTCCCTCCATCTTCTCTACCCCTTTCTGTCAGCCACATTCATCAGCCTCCCACCCCAGTGATCACTGAGATCTCAGGTAAATTTGATATATTGAAAAGCAGAAGAAGCAAATTCAGGAGAAAAAAAAAAGATAGTTTAACAGTGACCACAGGAGGGGTGGAAGTGCTCTGTGTGAAGCCTTTTTAGAGGCATCTTGCTGATGGGCAGATGCTGAGAGTCAGCTTTGAGGTTTGTTGAGAGAGAGCAAGCCTCTCTCCAGCCATCCCACCCCATCAGGCAGCTGCCACCTGCCCCACCACCGTGGTGGTCCATGCCAGCAGTGGGGGTTCCCTGCTTCAGGCTGCTGCCATGGGTATAATTAGAGCCATTGGATTTCCCCTTGCAAAGGTGAGCTAATAAAATAAGAGGCTTCTGTGAGAGGAGGTCAAGCAAAGGAAGTTTCATGTCCTGTCCAGCAGAGAACCCTTTTGCTTCCCAGAGGGGGCTGCTGTAAAATGAGAACTGCATGTGTTGTATTTGTGTGTGTGTGTGAATGGGAGGGCAGTTTTCAACCGGAGCAGACCGTGCTCCCTGTCACCTTACAGGTAATTCTGCATCACTGCAGGCAGTGCTCTGCATGGTCACCCACCCCCCAGCTGGTGGGACTTATCCAGGGTCTGCATTTCCAGCTGTTTTCTGTTCATAGGTATTTGAATTTGGACTTTCAGGATGAGTTTTCCTTGGAGGTGTGAAAATTCCCTCTGGATAGTGGAATATCAGCACCTGGTGCATATTCTCCCTGTTTGCATCAGAATTCTCTCATTTCCTTCCAGAAAATCACTGGCTGTTGCCTCTGCCTTCTCTGCTTTCTGGTTATGTTCTTGTACAGCTCATCCTCTCCTCTCCTCTCCTCTCCTCTCCTCTCCTCCTCCCCCAGTGGGGGGAAGTGGACTTAGGTAAGAATTCAGCCTGGGATTAGCATAGCAGAAAAAAAAAACCACTTCAGGCAATTTCTTTCTCCCCACCTATGATGTTTTCCATAGAGATTTTTTTCCTAAATTATATTTATTTTAGGTTGGGCAGTACAGCAGGAGGTTAAACAAAGAGAAACCTCATCTATGCCTCTTCTTCATCTCTAAATGGCATTTTCCTCTGCAGATGGTGCACTGCTGGGAATGTAAAAGGGCTGCAATCAGGAAATCAAGCAGCACTGAGGGCACCGACATTGTGATCAATTAACACTGTATGTGCAGGTACTCAGCAAAGTCATTACAGGGACAAATCTGTTTTGTTAACCTCTGAGTAATGCTTGGGACATAATATGCAATTTCTTTAAAAGCAGAGAAACTTCCCTAAGTTAGATGGGTCCAAACGTAATGTTTCCAATGGGGGAAGAGGTTCGTGTCTAAAAACATGCCAGCTGGAATCTGCAGGTTTTCAGCTTCCCCCCTTTCCAGCCCAAATTGCCAAGCTGGCTTTATCGTTGAAATGAACACACGTCTGATTCATAAAACATTCCTGCAGAGTTTTTACTCCCTTGGAAAGAAGGGAGCAGGCTGCTTCCAGGAGGGGAATGTGCTTTTTTGCTTCATGTGATCTTTCTGCCTCCACTCAAAAATAAGCAGAAGGCTGCTGCTGCCTCCACATTCCAGGAGCAGGCAGACAGGAGGAGGACCAAGGTAGCAAGCAAAGGGATGTCACAGTTTTTATGCTGTCTCCTTGCCGAGCCTGTTCTCAGCAGAGCCCTGTGCCAAAGCACTGCAATGAGACCTGGGAGCACCATTTCCAAACCTGCTGCTCTGACTGGCACCAGCGGGGGTGGATCATCCAAGTAAAGCCCTTATTTCATCAGTGAAATAGGAATGAGGAATGCTTTCTTTTTTCTCTCTATTTATACTGCTGATCTTCAGGGCAAGGCTCCTGCCTTGCTTGAAGGGTGTGGGCTCATGACATGACTAAATCAACTTGCTGATTGCCACCCGGGAAATGCTTGGTCTAACCTGACAAGAAACTTTTTAAAGGAGAAAATCCACAGAAAACTCTTCTGCTCTTTTTTCTTCCCTTTGCATTGGTTTTTTGCAGTCTGACAGCCCCCAGCTCGCTACAGGGACAGCCTGATTTTCCACAAGTGATGAGAATTACGGGAGAAGTGCTGGCAGCAGCAGATTGCTTTGCTCCTTTTGTAGGACTTGGAGATTTTATTTGCACTGCCAAATCATCCTCTTGCTTTGAAGGTGTCTGGGTGTGGTGGTAATATGAGTGAGGAGCGTGGGCACCCTACCTTGGCTACTGAAATGCCCAAAAGTCACATGAGCCTTAAGGTTAAAGCCTTAGGTCAAAGCCTCAGGACCTACAAATAGCTGAGCATACAATGGAAGGGTGAGGGAGAGGTGGAAACAGTCAGAAGCAGCACTTTTGCTGCAGGTAACACAGCTGTCAGTGTACCTGTGCTGATGTGTGGTTTGTGTGTGGTTTGTGTGTGGCAGGAGCAGCAGTCACAGCCCTGCAGACACACAGGGCTCTCATGGCACACTCAGGCTGATTTAGAAACTCTTCACCCATCTGTGCCTCCTCTTTCTTGTCACTGTCTGGCTCATTCCTTCTCTGGGTGGGCACTAACATCTATCAGGAGGAAGCTCTGCTTATTTAGCAGTGGCCTTTTGTGAGATTCAGGTATAATATATCCTGGGGGATCTGTGGCTGCTGAATCAGCAGAGTGGTGCTGTGTTCTGCACTGGGCTGCAATCAGCTGAGGCAGCCCCGTGAAGCTTTCAAGGCTCAGGGCTCCCCTTTCCCTGCTCCCCGTTCTCCCACAGCTGCACACTTCTGTAAAATGAGCCTGGCTGAACATTAGCCACCATCTCAGAGCTCTCTGGGTTTGCTCCCAGTGCCTGCCCTTGAATGGCAGGGATCCCTGTGGTTATTTTCCTTGGCTTAGGAGCAGTTGGGATCACCCTGTCTCCATGGCAGTGTATTTTGCACTGGTGATACCTCAGGAGATTTAGTGGGCAAAACTGACTCCTAAGGTTTTCCAATTTTGTTGGATTAAACAACTATGATAGAGATGACAACTACTGTGAATCATATGTGGATCCATTCTCAGTGAAATATTATTGACTGAGCTTAACTCCAACATAATTTTTCTACTGTTTTCAGGAGATATTTGGTAACAGTCAGATACAGGTTGCTGTTGTTACAGGATGTGTTTAGGAAGTGGTCAGGAAGATTAGTTTTCTTTCTTGTCTCTCTGATTTGCACCCGGCAGGCATCAGACCTGATTATTTGGGTTGCATTGGGATGAACTCTACTTTTTCTGATATGCATAGAGCATATAATTTCTCCTCCTTACCTGTGGTGGTGGATTTTGGGCAGAGGTCTCTGTGTCCTCTCTCAGGAGGGGATCAGTACAGCATGGAGATGAACAAATATCTCAGACCAAGAGGGTTTATTTCACAAATGAAGCAAAATATTAGAGAAACTGTCTGGAAGACAATAAGCAGCTGATGAGCATAAGTAATTTACACTTCAGACTTCTGTGAGGGATTTTGCTCATCACTGGCAGGAACAGAACTGCCCCCAGTTTTTCTGCAGGCAATCTGGAGACACAGCCTCATCTCCATAGGCATCATCCAGTAGAACATTTCCTTGGAAAAGCTTTTCCCAAAGCCCCCTATGCTCATCTGAGCCCTGTGACCATGTCTGGATTTGCCATGGGTCCCAGCTGTGAAGCCTTTAGTCACAGACTGCTGTCTTTTTCCACCTGGGCACCCAAGCAGTCTGAGAGCACGGAGCTGCAGAAATCCATTGTGGTCTCCAGAGCAATTCCTCCATATCCCCTGGGCCTTGGGGCTTGTGATGATGGTGAAGCACAGCCAGGCTCCCACACTCAGTCCTGAGCCCACCAGCTTTCATCACCATCATCAGCTGAGCCAGGAAACCCACGTGACAGATGCTGTTCAGGTGCACAACAGCAAAAAAAGCAGATGGCTTCCAAGAGCATTTCAGCCCTTCCTGTGCTCTCTGCAGGTCTCTCAGCCATGTCTCAGCTCTACCTGAGGAGGGGAAGGGCTGGAATCCTGGAATAAGTTGTGACTTTCCTTCTGTTTTGGGTGATAGCCCTATCCTTTGTTTGCAAATGAACAGCAGGAGTGAGAGGCTTCATTTCAGCCTCCAGTGGCTTTTAGTCCTTCCTGTAGTTCATCCTCAGAGCTTCATCCACTTTCAAAATGTTTATTGAAACAAAATTTCCTATTTTAGTTACTGGTCAACCATTACAAATTATAATCCCCATTTAAAGCCATTCATTAAATATCTGAATAGTGGCATCACATCTGAATAATGGCATGGTGCTTGCATACATGTCTTCTTTTTCTTAGATGTCTTGAGTACTGTTAATTATTTTTTACCAGTTTGGAAGGTCAGCTTAGATTGCTACCATTTCAGTGCTTCTTTCAATTTCACCAAGATAATTTTGGGCTACATTTTAATTTTTGGTGAAAAAGAAAAAAAAAAAGAAAAAAAGAAAAAATTAAATACATGGAATAACACCAACTTACTTTATAGTTTTCCCAGAAAAGGAGCTGTCAAGCTCTTCAGAAATCTGTCCTCATGAGATTTCCCAACTTTTTTGACCAGGTTGTATTAACAGTCCTTTTCCAAATTTGTGCTGAGGTAAGGAGGGCTGGAAAACAGTCCCCTGGGAAATCATCAGAGAGTGGGTTCATGTGACAGCTCTTTCTGCGACTTGTCATGCTGTGCAAAGCAGAGCAGCAGCCTTTCAGCACTCAACCATGCCTGCCTTGCTTTGATGAAACTGGGGTGAGCTCCTGGAAATGAGGGAAAACTTCACCAGTGCCTTTTATTTCCATGAAAGGTCTGGTTTGTGTTCTCATTCTAGGTTTGCATAATATCCTGATTTAAATGCCCTCCTGCCACCATGGCCCCTGCTCCAATGGCTCTGTCCTGGCAAACAGGGTTTGCACCCAGGGACCCTTGGCAGCTCCAGCCTGTGGCAGGCCAAAGGTGCAAGTGACAGCAGGGGAACCAGAAGGGGAAGTGTTGTCCAGCTGACACGTGAGGTTCTGGGCTTACCAGAAATAGCAGCCCCTGCCCTTGACCCACGAGCACTGGTTATCTCTGGCTGAGATAAATGCCTTTGAGTCATGTGCTGTGCCTAAAGCAGGTTGCTCTGAGTGCAAGCTGGGGGCCAGAGTAGCTGTTTATGGGATTTTCCTGCTGTGGGGCCTGCTACTCTGCAGCACTTGGGAAGGACTGAGTGTAAGGTGCTAAAATTGAGATACAGAGCTGTTGGAGTGAGTCCAGAGGAGGCCATGAAGATGATCAGAGGGATGGAGCTCTTCTGCTACAAGGAAAGGCTGAGAGAGTTGGGACTGTTCAGCCTGGAGAAAAGAAGGCTCTGGAGTGACCATATTGTGACTTTCAGTACCAAAAAGGACTCCGGGAGAGCTGGAGAGGAACTATTTATATGGGCAGAGTGTGATAGGACAAGGAAGAATGACTTCAAACTGAAAGAGAGTAGATTTGGATTAGATATTAGGAAGGAGTTGTTGGCTGTGAGGGTGCTGAGGCCCTGGCCCAGGCTGCCCACAGAACCTGTAGTATTTCCATCCCTGTAAATGTTCAAGGCCAGGTTGGATGTGGCTTTGATGAGCATGGTCTAATGGAAAGTGTCCCTGCCCGTGACAGGGAGGTTGGAACTGGATTATTTTTGAGGTCCCTTTCAACCCAAACCATTCTGTGATTCTGTGATTTCTGTGTAAACTGTCCTCCAGGTGTCACTCAAGAAGAGCAGACAATTCTCAGGGCTTCTCTCTATTACAGCAGAGATGGTTGCCTGGAAATGTCCTTTAGGAAAGCATATTCCTTCTCCCTACCCAGCTGTATCAAAGACTGTGAAGACATCAGCAATGAACACCTGATGACACAAGGGCCTTTCCTTAGTCCAGTTCTTCCATCCTCCTGTTGCCTCTCCCTGTTGAGACCATCTCCTTGATGGGCTAGAATTTGTGCTTGAACATTTTGTATCACACAACTCCTACCAGCTGCTGCTGCTATGCCCCAAGAGGCAAAATCTAAGTCTGGACACTTCCAGTGGTTAAACTTCTTTGGCTGACAATCCCTTGGTTGCCAGCCAACACAGATCAGTTTGGGAACCAACAAGCTGACAAATTTTGGGGTTTCAGAAGAGTGGGTTCAAAATGGTCTTGGAATACAAAAAGATATGACAATACAGATATGAGATCTTCTCAGGTGCACAACCACATCCCAGATTTTCTTCCTTCCACAGCATAGAAATCACATTTATATCTGAGCAGGACGGATGTGGTGGGGCAAAAAATTTCCCATAACTACGCAGTCACTTCTCACAACAGGCAGCTGCTCACAGCTGCTGTTTCCCACTGTGGATACACACAGCTTTGCTGTTAAGATGCAGAGGGAGGACTTGAGCTTTCAAACCCTAACAAGCTATTTGTTTCTCCTTCTCTCTCTTTTCCCACAGCTGACCTCCGTGTCCAGCCATGAAGGCATTTTCTGTTTTACGCGTAGCGGTGAGCAGTGTGCCAGCAGGTGAAATCCCAGCCTCTCCTGCCTCCCTGTAATTAGCAGCCCCAAATATGGAGCAGTGTCTGACCCTTTGACATTTTTTCCTAAGGCTTTTATTAATTTGACACTGGTTTTCATAGCAACTCACCAGGGAGCTGTAACAAACACTCAGCTGTACCTGACAGAAAATGGGGGGTTTATCTGCTCAAAAGGTTATTCCAAGCGTCAGAGGCCAGCTGTGGTTGGGATCCTGGGGAACTGCTCCCACTGTTTGATGGGAAAAACCATGGAGCACTGAAGTGGGAACATTCCAGTTTAAAAACAGTGTTTGTGTCACCTTGAGCTACTGAGCTCTGTTATTGTGGTTTAACCAAACTCCCACTCTCTGTGGAGCAGGCAGGTAGGGGACTTTTAACACCCTTAATGTCACTGTTCCTGAGGGGACACTGCCTTGTCACCTTCAAAATAATTTAATAGAAAGGTTGGGTTTTTTTCATTCATTAGCTGACAGAGAATTTTTTTTATTTTCTGAGGTGAACTTTTCTGTTGTTTCTACAAAAAAACTGTTCCCAGTGCTCTTGTGATCACTTTGCTCCTGCTCTGCCCATTTCTGGTGGGAGCACACTGTTGGACAGTAATTCTTGGGCACCTCAAATTGTTTGTGTTTTTGAGCTGTGACAATGGCCACAGTATGTGAAAGGGTATTTTTTGTTTGTTTTTGGTTATTTTGTTTGTTAATTTGTTTTTGTTTCTTTTTTCCCCAATGGACTGGAACTTTTGGTTTCATGTGGTGTTTTGTCTCAGGGACCTTTATCCTAATGAAATTTGATGGCAGTGCTCACCCAGTGTATGCTCAGCCTGGACAAGGGTATTTCCTTTCATCCTTTCTTTGATGAACTTGAAGTCTCTGTTGGGAGATACCTCATTTGTATGGAGTATCTTGACTTTACCCCAAATTCCAGCCATGATCTGGTTGCTACAATCAAGGACTCAGCCCTCCCCTTATTGAAACTTCATTTTTCAGTGATTTACAGTCTATTCTGTCTTTTCTCCTGTTATTGCCCATCTTGCAGACGCTCCAGCGAGGAAGGGTGTGGTGTTCAACACAAAGACATCATTCAGTGCTCTCTGCTGGCTCAGGACCTGGTTCAGTGCTAACAGGATGCTGCTGGGTTACCAGCTGGACTCAGTGCTCTTAGAGGTCTTCTCCAACCTTGCTGATTCTGTGATTATAGAATAGTAACCGATTTGTTTCACATCTCCCTTGCAAGGCTCATTTATCCCAAAACGAAGTTAGTTTTAAAGGTGTCTGTTGCATTATTGGCATTTTCACCTTTGCTTAGCATATACCTTGGTTCTTCTGCCTAAGGGTTTCTCCTCCAGCATAAATGAAAATCTCTAATTATTTTAGTGCTTGGCACTGCTCTGGGATGTTTATCCTATGAGTCTTTTGTAAAATCAGAACTGTTTCTGAAAAGATTTGAATGCACTGGACAGTTGAGTGATGGACCAGTCAGCTGTCAGTGTAGAATTAGAGAATCACAGAATATGCTGAGTTTGAAGAGACCCATCAGGATCATGGAGTTCAACTCCTGTCCCTGCACAGGACTCCCCAAGAATCACACCATGTGTCTGAGAGAATTGTGCAAACACTTCTTGAGCTCCGTCAGGCTTGGTGCTGTCATCACTTCCCTGGGGAGCTGTTCCAGTGCTCAAGCATTCTTTGGGAGAAAAACTTTTCCCTAAGTCTCCCCTGACTCAGGTTCATTCCATTTCCTCTGTGTTTAAGCAGCACTGTAGTTATTAATGCTGAATTCTCCCTCTGCAGGTTTAATTGTGGTGGCCTGAGACCTGTACATCCTAAATTTTTACTGTTGATAAACAGATACATCTAACATTTAAATTCCCTTGAAAACTTGTTATTTTATGTCTCAGATTCACTTAAGATCTCAGCAAAGCTTCCATAAAACAGCCTCTGATTGAGACAGTAGTTCTTTCCTCTCTTCCCTTGTATGGGGACAGCACATGTGGTGATGTGTGCCTGTTAACTGCAGGTGGGGTGTTAAATTCACTAACACCTGCTGCTAATTCTGCTGGGTAGATAAATAGACCCATGCTGTTGTTCTTCCCTAGCTGCTTCCATCTGCAGTGAGGTGAAATTTGAGGGACTGCACTTTGCATTCATTTGCAAAGAAAAATCATTCCTAGGTGTAGGCAGTTTGGGGGAGAAGGAAGAGATAAAGAGCATCCAGACATCATAAAGCAGCAGTCTGTGTCAAAGCATACCCCAATGCAGTTTCACAGCTGCCAGCAGAGAGGGGTAGCCAGCCATGCAGACAACAGCTGCATTGCCAAGGAACAGAATTACAGAGCCAGATGTTCCTCTTGGAAGTACATTAAACTGAACTTGGTAGATGAGTGCAGTAGCTGCCAAGTGCTTCTCTTATTTGGTCATAGGTAATGATTCCTCTATCAGGGAATGTGGAGGAAAAAGACCACACAGAAGATCCTCATCAAAATGCTGTAGTTGAAAACACTTCTCTTGGACCAGAAAGATTTGGGAGCTCCATGGCAACCTTCACATCTTGTTTGAAGGATAATGTTGTTTACTACCAGGCATGAAGTGAGAAACTTGCAGCTACTGAAGCCAAATGCTTTCAAGGTATTTGCTACTGAAAGGTGACTAAGAGACAATTTTTATAGCAACCACAGTTTGTGGGAGCTGTTGTAGTTCTCAGCTCAGGCTGCAAGTGAGAAGGAGAGCTTCTGGTTCTGTCTCTAAAGCAAATACCAGGAGGTTGGGTTTCTGAGGACGTGTTGGTGCTGCAGCCTCGTTCTCAGTGCAGAGATTTAGGTTTAAAGAAGCCAGCTGGGTGTGAGTAGGGACTGGCCAAGGCAGGGCTGAGCACCTTCATCAGCTGGGTCTGTCTTCACAGGAAAGTGGTGAAGGCTGCATAGGGCCAATGCTGTGAGGGTCCCTGGTGCTCTGCAAGGCAATATTTAGACACACAGGCTCAGCTTTGTTCCAGCCAGGTGAATGAAGTTCATAAAAGTGGCTGACTTGCAGTTTCTGGTGCCCAGTGGAGAAGGATTGATGATTCTATAGGGAGATCCACCCCTCCACAGACCCCAGGCACCCCTGGAAGTATTTATCTAATGAGAACTTAGATGACTGAATCTTTGGAAAGAGGGAATGCTGGCACCTCTGAGATAACTGGAGAGATAATTCACATCTTGCATCTCTTCTTTCATCTTTCTTAAACTCTCTGAATCTGATCATTCTCTCCTAGAACTCACAAGTTGCAAACCCAGTTCTTTTTTAAAAGTACCTTCTATTTAATAACTAAAGAAATACACAATAGTCCAAATCCCTCTGCCAAATAAATCTGTCAGTAAGGAACTCACCCCTAAAAATTACTTTGGCCCAGCACTTCCTGCACATAATATTAAACTTACTCCTTCACCATCAACAAATTTAACATCCTATATTTCAGGGATTGCAACGGAGTCCAGAAAAGCTACAGATCATAAATGAAACCTGCAGATCATACTGAGAGATTTTTTTACAATTCTAATCACATCGAGTTCATGGCCCCACTATGCATCTGGGAAGGGGGGGAAAAGGTCAGGATAACACTGAGGGTTTGGAGTGGGAGCACACCATGCTGCCTGCCTATTTTCCATGGGATTTAAGGACAATAAGTTTCTCTCCCCACCTAGTGGTCACTAAGAGCCTTTTAACAGAACAGCAGCCTAAACCAGGGTGCTCAGCAGCAGATCCATTTTCTGATTTTTCCACAAAATGGGAAAATCAGGGAGGAGATGATTGCTCCCTTTGCTTGTAGGTTATCTAGCTCAGATGAAAGCAGAGAGGAGGATCCCTGGGGAATTCCCTTTTTTCCCCAATACACTCTCAAAATACAGTGAGGGTAAGAAACTGAACTGATGGTAGGAAATGACTGTGAATCAATGTCTGGGCTGTGGCCACTGATTTTTCCTTCCACTATAATCCTCCTTCTGTGGGTTTTGTGGTGATTGAGAGCAAGTTTGAAATGTGACAGGCACAGAAACTTCCTCATTGCTCAACAGTGTGGCCTGGCTGTGGTTAATTCTTTCTGAAAATAGCGTGGCACTGGGTGAGTGCAGAGGAATGTGGAATTAAAATGAATGTGGATGCTAAGCAAAGCTGATGCTGACTCACCTAAATATGAATAAGGAAGTCAGGAGAGTAAGCAGTGAATGCAAAGCTTGAATTCTCCCCATTCCAATGCCCCAAGGTGTTACCAGTAACACAAGCAAAATATATGGGAGGCAAAAACATGGTCCTAGTACACAGGACATTCCACTACCTTTCCTGAGACTACTCATCACACATACCCTGTAGGGAGTGCTCCTTTTGGAAAAAACAGTGCTTTTTTTAATTTGCTACCCCTCTTTTGGAGCATGTCACAAAGATGAACCCTGGTGGTATTTTGTGCTGACTCTGGGTTACCCAGGGATGCCTCCCTGCCTCAGAACAAGATGATCTCCTGCTGTGTTTCTCAGAACATCTCTGCAATTTTGTTAATCTGTAGCTGTGAAATGAGGGTAATGATATTTTTCTTGCTGTGAATATAACTTTGAAAATTAAATCGAAAACTGTAATTAAAGACTGCAGCTATGCCAAAAGTGCTGACAGAGGCAGCTGTCATTTACAGGGCAGCTCCAGTGTCCTTCCCTCCAGCTAGAAAAGTCCCAGGGAGCCCCTGTCCTGTCCCACATGTGGAGGCAGAGCCAAGGCAGGGGTCTGGATCAACAGACAAACTTCCCAGAAGAATTTTTAGAAAATCTCTGGAACTAAAGGCTGCACTGAGCTCTTTGTCCCTGACCTCTGAATGAAGACCCAGGCCATTTGTGGGGACACTGGGTAGAGGAGGGACTCAGAGGCTGCTCGCTCATGGTTCTACTCCACCATCTCACCCTGGGATACCCAATTCACTGCCTGCTGATGAGCTTTTCCCTCCTGCACACTAATAAAGTATTTTAACAGAGAATTAAATTGCTCTCAGCTCTAGCAAACTGGGACAAGCTTCCCTGGAGAGAAGACAGACATCTCCCCTCAGACTTCCCACCACTTGTCTCAGGTGTCAGACTGGCTTTGTCTTTAATAAATACCTAAACCAGGAAGAGAATCTGAAGGCCCATGGGAAGGGATCAAATTATTCTGTGGCTCAGGTGAGGAGGAGAAAAAAGGTCTGGCAGAAGGTTTCCATATGTGACACTACATTTCTGAAAGGTACGATGGGATCACTTCAGGATGGAAGAAATGCAAGTTAAATTCCTTCTCATCTAAAACCTAGTTATTATTTTCTCCACTTAACTCTACAGAGACCTTCATGCTGTGCCTTACAGTAGTATAATAAAGCAGATGGAGAGAAATGTGCATCCTCCCTCTAGCTCTCTTATCAATACCTCTGCTGAACAGTAAATAACAGGGAAATGGAGCTCGCTTGTCAATGTTCCCAGCTACCGTCGCTTTGTCTAAACATACAGTCAGATATTTATTGCTAATTGTTCTGAAATATATAACAGCATGGGACAGGGCCGTGGACACACTGTCTTGCTTAAATAAGATATTACTGACAGCCAGTGTCAGATATCTCAGGGATTTTATACTTTTATTTTCAGTAGATGTTTCTCTTGCAGAGGGTGCCAGAGAAGCTGTCGAGGCAGTGAAAGGGAGATTAACTGGCTAATTTCAAATTAGGTTAGGTTGGCAGCTAACCCTAACTCACACCTTGAACACCTAAAGGGTGAGTTTGTGGGGGTATGTGGATGATGTTGCATCGCTGCTCTGGCACAGCTCTGCAAGCACAGAGGGTGCATTCCCTTTCCAGCAGCATCCTGTCTCTTGGCCCTGCCTGGTCACACCTGGTTCTGGTTTGTCTGTGGGCATGTCCTGCCCTCCTTGCTGGGTAGGACCCTCTTAACTGAGGCCACCTTCATGTTTCTGAAGCTTTACTTAAGGTGGTTAACATGAGGAATGGAAACATTGAGTGCAACTGAGCAGGAGGGACCCACTTCAGGAGCCCAGTGGCAAAGTGTGCTCTCAGTCTGAGGACAGATTGTTGGGACACCTTTTTGAAAGCTCCTGGAAATTACACTTCCCTTGTTTCTCATCACTGAAATCAAGACATCCAACATCTACCACCTCCTGCTTTTCTGCTCATCCTGTCAAAGAGGGAAATGAGTTTGGGTTGGGTAAAATATGTTCTTGATATTCACTCTAGCTTTTATAAAATTACTTTATAGTTCTCCTGGTGTTTATAAACAGTTTGTTTAATAATTTGTGCTATTCTTTTTCCAGACTGATGCTATTTTGGTTCCCCAGACCCTCATTTTCCACCTTTAAAAGGGAGAGGTACTCTCTTTACACTCCTGGTGTGCAACACAAAACATTTTATGCAAAGAAGCAGCAAACTAATATTGCATTGTAGCAACTATTCTGAGTCATCCTGAGGATTAAGCAGGAACAGCAGCAGTGGTAGGACCTGAATGTTCAGAGAGATAACAAGGCAGCAGGGAAAGGCTGTCAGCAGCAGCATCTCACCTTTGCAGAGTGTGGGTGGCAGCAGTGGTGGCTCAGTCAGGATGGGCTGCAGGGATAAAAGAATCTGCCAGACAAGAATTGCACTTGCTGGAGCATCACCAGAATCCAAAGATTTGGATATTTGGCTGCTGGTGTTTTGGTATTTTGGCAGAGGTGCACTGCTGTCCATCTCCCAGAGTGGAAAAGCCAAGCTTGCCTTTTCCTGAATGCACTGATGGGCTGAAAGAACTGACAGGCCAAAGTCAGACATCAGTCAGCTTCTATCATATACACATTAATCCCTGATGTTGAAAAAAATGAAAAAACTCCATAGGTTTTTATTAAAAAGCTGAATTAAGTTCCCAAAGAGTTTATTTTTTAAAAAAAGTTTCTTTTTCTCTGTCAATGATTGATAGACCCATTTTGGTAGATTAGGTACTGGGACATGATGGTTCATAAGACACTTTTATAATTAATAACTTCATAATTTTCCCTTTGTGTGTCTTTCCATTAAGGAAAGTAAATGCTTAAATGCATGTGTACCATTGCTGTCTTGGATCTGTTTGTAATTTCTGCTCCTCACAGCTGAGAAAATGAAAATTTGGGGAAATCCCATTTTGACATAATGAATTTCAGTTTCAAACACTCTTGATGTGTACCATCACATGAAATATATTTTTTATTTAACATTAAGGAGGAGTTGTGACAGTATTGCAGTGGTTCCTGGTATCTCTTTCTACAGTGTGGGATTGTCTCAACCTTAGCCCCTTGCTATGAAGTGTGAGTCTTGTGCATGGCCATACAAGTCAGCACTCTGAAGGAAGCAAGGGGATGACTGCATTCCTGAGGGTGAGGGAATATTTTATCCCACAAACAAGCCCAGGATTTGAGGTGAGGCCTCACCAATGCCCAGCACAGGGCATCACTTCCCTGGCACTGCTGGCCACGCTGCTGCTGGCACAGGCCAGGTGCCACTGGCCTCCTTGGCCACCTGGGCACAAGCTGGCTCATACTGAAGGTTGTCAAATCAGGTCCCATTTTGTGTTCTACCACTGTGTTCTTTCCTTCACACCACGAGTTCTCAGTAACCTTTGCTGATGGCAGGTAGCTTTCTTTTCCCAGTGCCTTTCTGCAGTTCTTTCCCATGTGACAGACAAAATAATTTAAAAATTAATATTTTTTAATAATCATCATCATTTAATAGGCGTTATGTTCTCCAGTCAAATATCCTCATTATTTAAAACAGAGCTCTTCTGCATTCCTTCAGTGTTTGGTCAGAAGAAATTAAGTCAGCAGCAAAAATGGTCACAAAGCCCAGTTGCCAAATATTTCCATTACAGAGAGCTCTCAGTCAGGTGTCTGCAGACATCATGAACAGGAACTGCAGCCAAGTTCACAGTGTGTTGGGGACAATTTAATGGGAAGCTCACAGGACAGACTGCAGCTCACTCATGCAGGTATACCCCTTCTCTCACTAAAAGAACGCTTGAAATGTGGAAGATTTGGCTGTAGGGTCACTAGAAGTATAAAGGAAAGTTCTTTGGAAGAACCTGTCAGTGGTGGGCAATAAATGCTTGGGATGAGATGCAAAGCACACTCACCTTGGTTCAAGGGGAAGTGACCCAAGGGTTGCTTAGGAAAATGAAACCTTTGCTGTCAGTGAGATCAGGGGTGCTGGCTTCAGTGTCCCGGTGTCCCCTGGTCATGGAGAAACCTGTGGGACCCCTTGCTGTGGTCACAGCAAGACCTATTTCAACTTGTAACAAGCTGGGAAGATGTCTCACAAGACAAACATACTTTTTTCTTTCTTTTGTGGCTGACAAAATGGCCCTGACTAAGGGAACAACATCTTCCATCCTAAGAATATATCTAAATAAAAGTGAGGTGAAAGTTGGCAGTGATAACAACATTACCCTAGTGGCACTGGTGTGACTGGGTACTTAGGAACCCAGGAGGTTGAGGTGCTGAACAGCCTTTGGTGCAAACACTCCTCTATTTTGGTAATAACCTCACTGACTTAGTGGTGCAGCACTTCTGAAGCAACTCAAGAGAGCATCTGTCCCATCTGCCCCAGAATTTATTTATTAAATAAATAAATAGCAGAAATCAACCATGGAGTGTTACTTGAAGATGATGAATTGACACTGACCACCTAGAAAGAGCAGAGAGTGAGCAAATTACACTTTATGAAACAGAGTGTTGAAAAAGCTGGAATATATGTAACCTTTTCAAAATGGTAAAGAATCTGGGCCCACATCTTAAGTCAGTGAAAGGGACATGAGGAAAAGGTACACATTTCTTTTTCTCCTGGTTAATTGGCCGGCTTGCCCTATCTTATGGAGTTATCTATTTAAATAAAACCTAGTTAAGTGATGTTTGAGCAGTCAGACCATCCATAATTCAGGCTGGCAAGTTGCTGGCCCTCTGAAGCTGACTCTGAAGGTACAGAGGACATAGCAGTGACAATCTGCTGAGGAAATGGGATATTTCTCTTTGGCTTTGGGGAGACAGAGAAATGCATATCTCCACAATAACCTAAAAAACGCATGAAAGCTGAAGCCTTCTCCTCTTTCCAGGGAATGGAAATAAATTGGATACCTCCTGAAGGCAGGCAGCAAGATGTTTGCTAGGATTAAGGTTCTGATTCATTCCCACTCCCTTGGAAAGAGCTGATGGTGCTGCAAAGTCCAAGAGAGACAGTTGGATGCAGAAAAAAATTAAAAAGAAATTCTAGGATGTATTTAAATGTTAAATAATATTTAATGTGTGGTGTCTGAGACAGAATGTGCTTAATTAAGGGAAACAGGAAATCTGTCTAAGAAAATAAATGAGTATTGACTGAAGATTTGAGGGAACGGGAACTGAACTGACCCAGGGCGTCATTTTTGTGTTGCTCTTGGGATGAGTTTGGCACAAATTGCATAAATGTCAAAACCAGGTAAAAAGATAATTGTTGATGTTATTTGCACTTAGCCTTGGTCATGATTGTTGCTGTTCACAGCTGAGTCTCTTGAGAGGATTAGTAATACAACTAATCAAGACTAATAATGCAGGTAAATTAGTTTGTATCTGATGTAATGGACTATTATTTAAACATCTAATGATGTAACTGGGAAATCTGTACTCATTTTCAAGTTCCAAATGGTTTTAGAGCTAAGTTTGATTTTCTGAAAAAATGCCTCAGATGCACCATCTTCAGAACATCTGTATTTAAATTATGTATGTCTTGTCCTGTATGAAGAGCAAGGTATGCATTTTCCTCTACTCTTCCAGGAAATGTGATTTATGGTTTTATTCTGTACAGCAGGAATAGCAAAATGGGCACCCAAATTAAGTCAGGAAGAGACAAGTTTGGGTGCTGTGCAGGGATGGGGTCCAGGTTTGGTTAATTACTTCACACCGAAGAACGACCACGTTAAGAAGTGAAATCTCTGCCCTTCAATGATTTGGCAACTCCTCTAACAACCAGCTCATACCATGAACTCTTGAGCTGTCACCACCTATGACACTACAGAGGGATTTTTCCCTCTCAGTCCCTGTCCCCAGAAGAAAGATGGTGTCCTTGGCTGGCTTTGGTAAGTCCTTTGGGGCTTTGGTAAGACTCAGGCTGAGCTTGCTTCCAGTTGAATTTGGATGGCTCATCCCCCTGGGGAGTGGGGGCAGGAGAACAGAAGAGATGAGATTGCAGAGCAACCCACCCTCATCTTCCTTCCTTGGTAAGTCCAAATCTGGGGTTTGGTAGCAGGGGTTTGGTAGAGGGACAGGGAACACTCCCACATTGTTTTTCAAAACCAGGTTTTTTCCAGCACTTTTCATAGACAGGCACCTGTATTGTTTTCTGTAGAAGCGCATTTAAATGTTCTGATGTTAGTCTTATTCTCTTTCTACTGTCTGGGGCCCCTTAAAAATGCAACTGCAGGTCTTTGGCAGCAAACTGAAAGCCAAGCCACCAGCTGGAAGATATCCCATACAAAATCTTGCAGCAGCCATCACAGTATCTCCAAGCTTGGCATGTCCTTTCCTCCTCTGAACACTCTGAACACCTTGCAACAGGACCGCAAATAAACTTGTGTGTGTTTAGGTTGTACTCTTGGCTTCTCTTTGGGTAGGAAAATTGTGGGCAGAGCAGTGTTTTGTTCAGGTGGACTTTTTTTGAGTGTGTGCATGCGAGGTCTTTATGGAAAACTCTCCTCCATCAGCCAGCAGGATGTGTCCAAGCAAGGGACTTGGAGCAGATTTCCTGGGGCTCTTGCTCGTGCCAGACACTCCAGTACTCAAAGAAGGGTTCACTGGGAACTCTGTCTTGCAAAATTCCTGTATGCTTTTTTGCCCTCCTGACTTCAGTTCATAGGAAAGCTTCTCGTGGCCCTCTGCAGTGCTGGGAAGTTGTGATGATCAGTATGAGCTACCTGTGTGTTACCTCTAGTTTAATTTCTATCCCCTGCTGAAAAACAGAACAAATTATGTCAAGGAAACTGGTGAACTCCTATGATGTCACAGAACTGCAGCCAGCAGGTCAGAGAGCCTTTAAAGCCAAAATTGTGATGATCAGAAGGTAAAACTTTGTGTGGAATAACAAGAAAAATTTCTCGGTGGTGTGATGTACCTTTGAATAATCCACGTAAATAGAGCCAAAAGTCCAGTAAAAAGGGTTATTTCATGGGCAAGAGGGGCCTTGGTGGGTAAGTGAGCACCAGGGACCAGCTGGGTACATAAAGTTATAACATGGCTTGTGCCCCTTTCTAGTGTGTCTGATTTTGTTCATGAACAATGACTACTGAACATCTTTATCTATTCTTAATTTTCATTATTGTTAAATGTTTTCTTCTCTGTTGTTTCTCCAGGGAAATGTTAAATTATCCTTTTTTTCCCTTCCCCATCTGCCTGCTGGTGTTTATCTCTTCCTGGAAGAAGTCCAAGTTTAGTAAATAAGGCAGTAGGAACAGTAAGAGGTTGGATCAGTAGATAAAATGTAATTATAATAGATCTATGAATCTGTCTGCAGTAAATATTTTAACACCGTAGGCAAAATCCTCCATGAACACAAACAGAGTTTTTTGAGATCACACTGTCTTACACCTGCTGGGGATCTGTGTAAAACTGCACTGACAGCTCCATTGTGTCTGTGTGGCAAAACTTAAAACAAACAAAAAACCAAACAACACCCCCCCCCAAAAAAAACCCCAAAACCAAAACCAAAACAACCTTTCCTTAGGAAGATGATGAGGTACAATACCTTGCTCAACAGAGTTTGGACGAAATGTATGATTTTTTTTCTCATATCCTGTGATATATGCTTGCTTATCTTTTTCCCTTGTCAGTTTTCAAATACCCTGAAATAGATTTATGTTTCCCTTTATAGGGAAACTCTTCAGCTACAGTGGTGAGCAGTTGGATTACATATATTAACTAGACAAGGGGTGTAACTTATTCCCTAATTTGGGTGCTTAGGTGAGGGTTTGTGCTAGAAGCATTCCACAGAAAATAAAACCACAAAAAGGTAATTTTGGAGAACAGCAGCAAACCCCACCATTTCTGGGCATCTTGTTTACCCTTCTGCTGAAGTCTGGAGCAGATTTCCATGCCATAGCTAGTGGCAGTCACTATTTCTGTCCTCCCTGACCTCAGAAAAGGCTCTCATGGGACATTGGCCTTGATGTCTTCCTCAGCTGTGAGCCCTGGGGAAACTGAGGTCGAGTGTTACCCACTGAGCCTGCAAAGTGCCAGATGTTGTTCTGTCACCTCCTGGTGTGGATCAAATGCTGCAGAGGGACACTTGGGAAGGCTGCTGGCCACAGCCATGGCAAGAGAAGGACTTCTGAGTGAAAAACAGTCCCCTAGGTGATCAGTTTTCCAAGAGACTGTATGGATGAACCCCAACAAAAGATGAAAAATCAAAAAGAGTGAATATTAAGGGAATGGAAGCCTGGTGAAAATTCCTGCTCACCGCAACTGAGGGGCACAGGCCCTGTAGGAGCAAAGGCAGCAGCAGTTAGATGGGAACAGACACCTTATTGCATAATGAAAGCAATTAATCCCTCAGTGTGTCTTCCTTCACAAGCAGAACCAATAACCTCATGTCTTTTAAACAATGACAGCTTCACTAACTCAACAGAGAGTTTAAAGAAAGCATTGAATGAGAATGCAGCACTATTATAATGGGAAGAAAAACAGCCTCATTGAAATGTTAGGTACATGCTCCATCCTTTAACAAAGAGAGATTTCAGGGACTTGAGAGTAAAATTTGAGTCTACAAATCTTCCTTTATTACTGTATAACATTACATAAAGTAACACAAAGCATAACGTAATATAGTGACACAATATAATAATATAAAATTTAAAAGGCATCTGTTCTTTAAAACCAGAGTCCAAAGCCCATCTGGCCCTTCTGGGTGGCCTCTTTCCTTATGTGGAATTGGTATGAAAACTCTTACCTCAAGCTTGTGCCTGCTCTGAGTGTGTGATCAAAGAACGAACCACAACGATCTTTAAAGTCACAGAAAGGTGCATGTCTATCAGAGACGTATTTCATTATGATTCAGAGATGCCAAAAGCATCTTTTTCTGTCAAGGTTTTCTAATTCATTTGAAAGAAGATGTAAAGGATGCATCTGTGCAGAGGCTTGGAGTTACACAGCTGCAAAAGGGGGAAACCAGTTATTTATCCCTTCAGAAGTCTTGCATTTGCACAAGTAAACACTGCACAGGCTGGAAAGGATGTGCCCCACACCATGTCTGTGTCTAGCTGTGAGTGCTCAGAGAGGAAAAGCTGTGCCTGGCTCTGACCAGAAGCTTTTGAGAGCAGTAATGATCAAAGCTCATGGAAGCACCAGCCCATCTACAAAATATAGTGATGTTCCCACAGAAATACACCACTGTGGTTAAGTACACACCAAAAAAAAATATACCCCATGCAGATTTTTTGGTCAATTGGTTTCTGGCAGGGGAAGGCAATTGGAAAGAGGAATTTTCAGGCACACATCAGCTCTGTTTGGGCTGAGCAGCATTTGAGATGTAAGAAATGTAGGTCCCAGCAATGGCAGGGATGCTCAGCTGTCCTTGGCTCTTTCATTGTACTTCAATGTTAAAGTGGCTCTCGTGTGAGGAGGCAGGAATTGGGGGTTACTGGGGTTTTAGGGAACTACACCAAATGAATTCATTTTGGGAAAAGGTGTTTTGCAAACAGTGAATAAAAATTAAAACCCGTGAAATGACAAGATCTCTGACAACCTTCATTTCTTTGGGATATTTTTGTCCTTTGAAACAGAACCTGGTAAAGATGATAATAACACCCTAGAAATAGGGTGCTTTTGTTGTTGTCAAAACTAAAAAAAAGCAAATACTGTCTGCAATTAGAATTTTCAGTTTTTTGAGGGGTTTTTTGAGTATTTTTTCCCAGTAGATTCAGTGATATTTATTGGAAATTACCAGTAGGAGCTACAAAAAATTGTCTTGATATGTACAACTTTTCATTTATACATGTAAAAGTTATCTCTTTGAGAAATGCTTATTGTTTAGGTCTGTTCATTTTGGTTTTGTTTTCTTGGAAGCCAGGTCCATGAACAAAGAATCACAGACTGGTTTGGGTTGGAAGGGACCTTAAACACCATCTTGTTCCATCTACCATTGGCAGGGGCAACTTCTACTATCCCAGGTTGCTCAAAGCCCCTTCCAACATAGCCTTGGACACTTCCAGAAATGGAGCATCCACAGCTTCTCTGGGCACCCTGTGCCAGGACCTCACCACCCTCACAATCAATAATTTATTCCTAATCTAAACCTGTCCTTAGATTGCCCTGACCCATGTGCAGGATGTTGCATTTAGCCTTGTTGAATAATAAACCCTGTGTGAGGTTTATTAAACTTTTTATATGAGTTTGTTTTTTTTTCCTCAGAATCAGTTCTAGTGGCAGCTGCTGCCCTCAGATTTCCTATTACAAACAAACAAAAACTCAGAACTTTTGGTTCAGATATTTGTCCGGATGTTCAAAGAGCAGCTAGATGAACTCACAGAGGAAGAAGCTGCCTGTCAATGTTAAATTCAAAGGAGATACCTCTGGCTTAGGAAACTCCTGGAGAGCAAAATATCCATTTTTGGAGAGTAACTGTGGACTGTACCTTCACACAACTGCCAGGTGCTTCTATTCCTTCCCACACACCTGTTCTCAGTCAGTGCTGGAAACAGGACAATGGGTCTTTTATCTGCAGCTGTATCTCAGGTTTTTGTCCTTGTGTTTTCATTCCATGTCATGAAACCACAAAAATTTTGTTGCTTCGAAAATGTTTCTCAGCAGCAAGACACCTGATTTTTGGAGCATCTTTGGCTGCATATCACAGCAGAAAATAAACCAGCTTGTTGATATTGTAATCTACATTGCAAAGTTTGCATATGAAACAACAAGAAAAATAGAGTGTATTGAAACTGAAAGGGGCTGCAGTTTAGTGTATCCCAGGTAACTCTGGAAACTGTCACTTTTTGAAAGTAACCACTAAAAATTAAACAGACATGTAACAAAACCTCATGAAAATCCCTTAAAAGCTTAATACAAACTTCATTAAACAACAATCAGAGCAGTAAACTATTTGTGGTTCGCTCTGGTCATATGAGCTCATTTGTGGCTTGACTTTCTCTTGATGAAATTCTTTGTGAGAGCTACTCTCAAAGGCAGGAAAAACAATGGGTTAGTTTCATATACCTGATTTAATCAGATTGCCCAAATTATTATTTTTCACTGCTGCCAGGGAATCAGAAACAACCTCATATTCTTCTCCTCAGTCCCAGTCATTTTGGCACCCACAGTATTTGGACCAGGGAAGTGTGAAAGAAACACGTGGTAGCAGCAGTCCAGTGGAAAATTTCAATAAGGAGTTCAGGCCAATGGGGTCATCTGGATGCAGAAGTCTTGGAGAGATTTCTACTAGAAATATTCAGTGGAGACCCCCAAGATGTTGTAACCTTCACTTGTGACTTCTCTAGCCCCTTGGTACAGCCACGGTCAGGACAAGGTGGGAGTTCTTCAGTGAGTTCAATTTGGTTAAAGAATTGCTGAGCTGTGTGTTAGAGAATAAAAGGCCTCTCTGCAGATGCCCAGATAATCTGGTTTAGCTGCGCTGAGTGCCCTCACTTGATGCCATTTGGATTAGCTCTGGTCACACTGATGCACCTGGAAGGGTGTATTTGCACCCTTGTGGTAGCCTGCCTGGACAATATCCCAACTGTCAAAAATAAACCTATTTATCATTCCCTTTTGGTTTGTTTTCTCCCCCTCTCCCCTAAATTTTATACTCAAGGCTTCAAGTTTGATAAGTGAAAAACCATTCAATCAAAACACCTTTCAAAAATGGAAACTACAAATTAAGAGGACATGTTGCCTTAACAAATGTCTTCAGTTAATTTGAACCGGACAGCTGCTTGAGGAATCCCAGAAGGATGTAACATAAGGCTGTGCCTATTTTTCACCAGCAGCCTCCAAGAAAATTTACCAATTTTTCTATTATTTATTAAGGTCTTCTGTGTTCTTTTATAGAAACCTGCCCAGAAGGAAGCAGGACTCAGCTTCTGCCCGTGATGGCCCAGGCAGAATCGTGTGCTGTGTTTGACATGCTGGCCCCTCAGAGCCTGGAAAACACGAAGAAATATGAGATGTCCTACAGGAATATGGAAGACATCATGTGCCTTGAAGCTTGGTGAATTTCCAGCAAAATTTACTTTTGCTCCAGATTCATATTAGTTCCTCAAAATCTGCCAGCTGGGATACTCTTAGCTAAGAAAACGGGAGGAAATGGAAAATCAGGGTAGACCAGCGTCACCCTTGTGCACAGGGTCTGAGTTATTTGGAAAGAACAGCTTTAGGTATCCCTGTGAACCTGGGGAAAATGCCTCCACAATGCAAAGCAGCTGTGGAAAGCCAAAAACATTATGGAAGCTGTGTTAACAAGGGAATAGGGAGTAATACAGAAAGTCCAGGGGCTTGACAAGTTAATCAGAGCTGGGCAGCAGTTTAAGAAACCTCACAAGGATATAAACCAGAGCTGATGAAATGATTCCCACCAAGAGCTGCTGCATAGATGTAAACACTGCAAGGAGTTGGGTCATTTCAGTTCCAGAGGGATCTGAGGTTATACAGGAGTGCTGGGGAGAGGGAGTGGGATTTGCAGCAGTGAAGGGAAAGCAGGGGCGATGCTCTAGGGGAGGGTGTGACACAGAACTCCTGTGTGCAGGGCACAGAGGGGATGGACAGGGGTTAGATCATGTGGGGAGATGGACAAGGGGGAATGGCTTTAAGATGAAGGAAGATAGATTTTATATGAAATTCTCTCTCAGGGTGCCCTGTCACAGGTTGCCTGGAGAAGCTGTGGCTGCCCCATCCCTGGGAGTGTTCAAGGCCAGTTTGGATGGGGTTTTGAACAGCCTGGTCTGGTGGAAGGCATCCCTGTCCATGGCAAGAGATTGGAATGAGATGATCTTTAAGGTCCCTTCAAACCCAAACTATTCTGGGATTTATGGGGCTGAAACATGATTCAGGACAGAAGGGCAACCTGAAGCTGCAGGATTTGAGAAATAAACTAGTAGATGGAGTAAGGAAAACACATAGAAGGTTTGATTAAATAGAATTTCAAGCAATATTTTCTACACTGAGTCTCTGTTCAGACTGCAGTATAAGATTAGTAAATCTTATTCATTAGAAGCAGAGTTGTGTTATTTAATTTCCAATTAATAGGTGTATTTTAGCCTCCTAGGCAAAGACAGGTGAGTAACTGCAGACAGACCTGCTCACGCTGCAGATCAAATTGCTTTAATCTCTTTTAAGGGTGTTCCTCTGTCTGCTTATGCCAGCTCACAGAATACCACAGTATATTCACATTTCTAAAGCACACAATTCTCTGCCTGAAACCTTCTTAAAACTCGTGATGGGTAAAGATCGTCTTCGGATCTTGGGTCAGTGTTATTCATTACATGGAACATGAAGGAGGGGAGTGTTCTTTTCCCTTTGCAAAAACATCATATCCTTGGGTAAGTCTGGTGGTTCACTGTGTTGTAGTGCTGCTCTCTGAATCCATTGTGTTTATTTGGATTTCCAACAGCTGGATCACTCTTGGAAGAGGCAGGTGGAGGAGGTGAGTGCAAGGACAAGGGTTTAAGAGGCAAGAGATCAGGGCCATGCAAAGGAGGAAAATGGAGAATGGCGAGTAGAAGCATGAAGTGGAGAGAGGAAGAAAAGGCTGCAAAAGGAGGGAAAGTCATAGACACTCATTGTGTGCTGGGAGGATGAGGGAGCCATTGGAGCTTGGCAGAGGTCCCAGCTCTGAGCCTGAACTGCAGGGCACAGAGAATCTGCAGAGCCTGTGGCTGGAACCATCAAGTGCATCCCACTGTCTTGTGCTCAGCTCATGGGACTGGGCTTGGGCATCACCTGGAAGGAGGCTGAAATCATAGAAACACTTTGGTGTCAGGAATTGATGTAACCAGGACAAAAGAATGGTTTAGAAGAGGCAGGCGGTTTTGCTTCACAGCACAGATAATTCGGATCATATTATGGTTTTCTGGTTTTGTTGGCAAAAATCTGACAACATGAGACAACAAATGGCTTTTAACTTATTGTTTTCTCTAAGGAAAGCATTATTTTTTGAAAGATCTTCCCATTAAATCTGCATACACTTGGAGCCTGAAGAAAACAATCTGATGGAGCAAGGAGGAGGAAGGGGATGGAACAGCTGAAAATCTATTTGCTAAGTCCTGCAATGGAGAATATATATTTTAATGTGAAACAGTGATGACAAGGGATGATTTGCACAGCTTCAAAGCAAAAGCATCCAGGCAGGCAGTCCTGCAGGACTTCAAAACCTTGCGTGGAGACAAAGCTTTTTTGGTACATCAGAGCTTGAAATTCAAATCAAGCAGAGAACGAGCCAAGCCAACTTTGAGCATTTTGCATTTCACTTGATGTCCTTAAAGGCTGCAAGGGTTTATAATTTTCTTGCATCACGTGCCATTTTCAGCACTGTTTTTCAGGTGTTTCTTTGCTTCTTTTCTTCCAGTTTCCTTGAGTGGTTACACAGATTTGTAGTGTATCACATGTGTTTTTTAGAGCTTTTATTCAGCTGGATACTCTATCCCTCCCTTCAGCCTCAAAGGCAGGTTTACAGGAATCTTTCAGAGATATGACACTGCATTATTTTAAAAGCTTTGTTCTTCTTATCTTCATGGCCTTGGAGGTCACAAAGAACTACATGTGAGGATAAGCATCAGGTTACACAGCATGGAATAAAGTGAGACTGGATTGCAAAAAACACTTTAACACATAAATCCAGCTACTCTTTGCAGTGTCTCCCCTCTCTCCTATCACTGATGAGCTTTCTTGAATTTATTTTAAAAAAGATGGGAGGGGAGAGTGCCAAGAAGAGCAAAAATATCCCCAAAAATCTATCAAAGGACCTGAAATAACATTTTAATTCCATCCAAATAATGCTGGTTCAAGAATGGCTCAGTAAAGATATTTTATGACAAAAACAGCTAGGGAATTTTGTTGTCTAACTACTGATAGGGTTATATTTCATTAATGAATATCCAAAAAATCACCTAATGCAGAGTGTTTTCCAGTTAAGGGCAGAGAGGAAATTACATTTGCTTTTGTTGAAGGAGCAACTGGATACTGGAAAATTGTTGCAGGCTTAGCTGGATTTGATTAAAAGGACAGCTTACAGCTTGGTTCTCCATTGCCTGTGTTTTGTACTATAATTTCAGCCATGCTGTCATTCTCCATGTGCTGCTGCAATTAGGGAACATGGATGTTTTATAACTTACAATTCTGGCTCAGCTCAGCTGTGCCAGATATGGGGAACTGGGAGACTTTGGGTGTGAAACTGTGGTTTGGCCACATCCAGAGACAACTGAGGTGACTGGAGGGGTGGCACCCCAAACCTTGGCTCCCACAATGCCATATCCAAATCTGCCCCAGCTGCCTCCTGATCTCAGAAGACTGAGACCCAGGTGGCTGAATTAGCACCAACCCACCCTCTGCCTGGGACAAATAATAAAAATTGGACAAAGAAGCCTGGTTTTGCCAGCGACACTTGTAACCCTGCAGGGAAAAAGGGGCTGGGGGGCACCTGTGGGCCTCCTGGGCTCCCATTCTGGGTCCCTGGGGATTTCAGCACCCCTGCAATGCCACTTACACCCTGGCAGGGAGTGAGGAGAGGGGCTTGAGAAAAGCTGTGCCCAGCCAGGCGTGGAGGGTTGAGGCAGGCAGCAAGAAATAGCTCTGCAGTGATTTACACATGACAAAGGAGCGGGTGCTGGTTTTGGCTGTGCCTGGTGTGGCTGTGGGAGATGAGGCTCATTTGGCCAGCAGTCACAAAATATCTCCTCATGTTCCCCTGCATTTCAATGTTCTGTCTTTCCACAGAGTTCAGTTTGCCACTCTTGCTCCTAATCCTGATATCAGCTTTTAATCTGAAGGCAGAAATTAGGTTGCTCTACAAGGAGAGGCAGCTACTCCAGGAGCTGAGCTAAGGGAATGAAGTGGGATTTAAGAGGCAATGGTTTTAAAACAAGAGAGAGCTGGCTTAGATTAGATATTAGGAATAATTTCTGGACTATGAGAGTGGTAAGGCCTTGGCACATGTTGCCCAGAGCAGCTGTGGATGCCCCATCCCTGGGAATGGAGGGCCAGGCTGGATGAGACTTTGATCAACCTGGTCTGGTGGAAAGTGTCCATGCCCAGAGCAGGGGGTTGGGAATAGATCATCTTTAAGGTCCCTTCTAACCCAAACCATTCTATGATTCTGTAACACTGACAGCCACTTCAGCTCTGACCAGTTTCTCTAGCTCTGTGGTGGACACCAGATGTGTCCCTAGGAGGAGGCTGCTGCTGCAGATACCCAGCCCTTTCCTTCCTGCCTCTGAGGAACGCTGGAGTCTGTTCCATCACAGGCTCAAACAAGAGTGGGTGACACAGGAATCCTCACAAACATTAATGGTGGCATCTACAGTAAAACTTGAGAGGTGATAATTCCTGGTGTGTTCCACCAATTCTGATGCTATTTCCAGGTGAGGACAAGAGGATGATATTTGCATTTTGCTCCACTGCACAGGTCTGAGCTGTTTGTTGCTCCCATAACCTTAAAGGTCTTTCCCAGCTGAAATGGTTCTGTGAATCCATACTGAGTGGTGTCTTTCTGAGGGACAAGGTGCTCAGCCAGCTATGGAGGATTGGTCCAGCAACTCCTCTGGGAATGTGTCTGCTGGTAGGAGGGACAGGGAATGCATGGCTGGCAGAGGTTCTTGTTGAAAGGCAAAGGTACAGAGGGGGGTACAAGCAGTCTCCTCTCACTCACAGGAGTGATTCCTGCCTCTGAAGATATTGGCTTTTACTGCTCCTGACACCACAGGTAGCAGGAGTCTCTCAGCATCTTCTGCTGTGCAGAGCCAGGTGAACCACTGTGCTCAACACTCGCCCCACCGAAAAAGTGCTGTTGGCCAAAGGAATTTTGGTTAAAAATCCCTTCACTAAATTTTGTGTATTTTTGTTTAATTGTTTCTAAAACTTTTTTTCAAGGAAGGACAATTCCAAATTTAAGTTAAATTGACTACAGGATACACACCCAGCTGGAGATGCTGTTAGTTTTCAGTTTGGAGGGCACCAGTGAAATATGCTGTGGAAAACCAAAAAGCCCCAAGTAATTTTGACTTTAAGTACTTGACTCCCAGTTAGAATTTTGCTGTTTTCTAACAGGTAACACAGAAGCCCCAGACTGTATGAGTGCTGCTTGTTTAATCAGGAGAACAGGAGACTCAGGGGGAACCTTGCTGTTCTCTACAACTCCCTGGAAGGAGGCTGTAGCCATGTGGGGGTTGGTCTCTTCTCCCAGGTGACAAGTGATAGGACAAGTGCAAATGACCTCAAGCTGTGCCAGGGGAGGCTTAGACTGGATATTAGCAATAATTTTGTTGCTGAAGGGATGTCAAGCACTGGAACAGGCTGCCCAGGGCAGTGATGGAGTCACCATCCCTGGAGGGATTTAAAAGACGTGTAAATGTGACACTTGCTTTGGCAGTGCGGGGTTAACAGCTGGGCTCAGGGATCTCCGAAGTGGTTTTTGATCCTAAGGATTCCATTATTCTGCAATGTCCATGTGCAGTGATTGAGGACAGGATATTGCAGAGCACTGATGGTATGGGCTGGCTTTGTAGGTACAGATACATCTTCATGCCAGAATGTGGCTGTGTGCCTGTGAGGGAGGAGAGAAATTAATTCCGGTAAATCTGGAGCTTAATCTCTGTGCCCATGTAAAACCTGAAAGGTTCCGTGGGATGCTTTAGTCAGCAGCAGGAGATGAGGAGTCCCCGTGTGCACGGGCGAGGGTTTAAGCTGTGTGTAACCAACAGGGGGCATTAGGTTTATGCGTGTTAAATGTGTATTTCTACTCCTAGCAGAGAAAAATCTCCAAGTAGTTTGATTGAAAACAGCAGGATGTCAATCTTGTACCCCATAAAAGATGCAGAATTCTGTTTGGTTTTTTGTGTTTTGTTTTTTTTTTTTTTTTCCCCCAGAAGATTTAGTAACTCTATAAGTCTGCTTTTCTTTAGGTCTAGCCTGTATCTATTTTGAGACAAAGTGAGATAGATGTGATTAACAACCAGATGATTTTTGCATGATTTGCAGGTCAAAAAGCACTCGAAAAAAATAAGTGTTTCTGGTACAAATTTGTTTGTATTGATAATTCCTGGTTTTCTAGCCAGAAATTAATGTAAGTCTGCAATTATATCTGATTATTTCTGATGGAAATGAGATTCAGCAGTGCACAGTCAACTGCTGCCCTTAATTTTGCAGAAATCCTTGCCCTGAATTATTTGATTACTGAATGCAATACTGATTTCAGTGAGAAGCTACAGTGCAAGCACAAATTTTGGTCTTAGGAAATGAAAGTAATGTTTATTACAGAGATAGAACCACTCATACTCCTGTACATGGCACTATTCATATACACATTCCTTTTTTATTTTGTATGCACAGCACTGACTGTAGGAACAAACTTTTTCTCTTCAAGCACGAAGTGGAAAACTGTGGCCTGCTCTGCACTCCTGTCACACCCCAGCAGCTGGAAAACTGTTTTAGGTGAAGTGATTTCTACAATCTGTAGTTAGCTTGAGCTGTATTTAGAAACATGGTGATAGATTAAGGAATTAGATGTCAAATGGGTGATACAGCTGTGACCTGCTTTCATAAAGCAGTGTCAAAACAAATTGTTGTCCCAATTTCTCAGATGCTCTGTGTTTCAATAAGTTCATTTAATTACCTGCCTTATGTTAAAATGGGTTTTACACCACCTAATAACTTCTTCAAAAGTAAAGTAAAAGTTAGGATTTTGAAATAAAGAAATGATCAATGTCCAGCAGTTGCAGAGTTTTTGCCTGGGATACTCTCAGCAACTCTAGTTCCCCCACTGTCAGAGAAGAGAAATTCTAATGGATCAGTGGCACAAAGTAACTCCTTTCCCCTGACCCTTTTATAAACACCTGGCATTAAAAAGAAAAAAACCCAAAAAACCAAAAGGCAAGATGAGCTTGGTTCATTTTTATCCAGCAAGAATTTGTTTGGAGGGAGGGTTGAATCCAATTAATCAGAGGCTTGACTCTGAGGGTCACCTCATCCTAAGACTTCTTCCACAGTCCAGATGTGCTGCAGGCAGTACAGGGTCTGTAGGCTTCAGGCTGGTCACCCACTATAAACAGAAAAGTTTGTTCTTACACTGGTTACCTGGAATGTTTGTGAACTCAAGGGAAGGAACCAGACCACCTAGAAAGTGGGGGTTTTTTTTGTTTGTTTGTTTTGTTTGGTTGGGGTTTTTTGTTTTGTTTTGTAGGTTTTTTTTGTTGTTGTTTTTGTTGGGGTTTTTTTAGTTTGTTTTTTGTTTGTTTATTTGTTTTTTGGTTTTTTGTAAGTTGCTTGGTCAATGCCCTGGCACATCCTTCCTTCTTCACAGAGCAGAATTTAGTGTCCTTCAATACTTAACTCAGGCTGAACAGCATTTTAAACAGCATGTCATCTGCTGGGCCAGTTTTTGTTAGTGAAGAGTGGTGTTCCTCTGTGTTATCCAACAGAACAGCAGATTAGGGACACCTTTTCCATGCTAATCAATTAGTCATGTAAGATGTTACTGCTTTCCAAAGAAGTGCTGGAATAGCAGCTGTGTGACTTGTTATGAAAGGTCTGTGTGTCAGCAGATTCTGCCTCTATGTTGTGTTTTTCTGCAGAGCCAGCAGCAAATCCTAATAAAACTTAATGTGAGAAAACATTGCCAGTGAGGTGATAGGCTGAGATTAACTGCACTAAAAAGAGGCAATTCCATGCTAAGTCTTTTCTAACTTCTCTGAGGAGTCACTATTATAAACATAGCAATTTAAGGGCTTCTTTCTGCTCCTGTGAAAATCAATATGAAAACTCAAACAGAATTAATCTAAAAAAGAAAAAGCAGCCACTCATTCTAAACTTGGACAGCTAAACTTTCTGGCTTTCCAGTAACATAAGTTCTAACAAGTATGTTTAAACTCAAAATTAGCCCCATGCTGAGCTCTAATGACAATTTCTAAATAAATAAATAAATAAATAAATAAAATTGCAGTTAAGGTAAGCTCTGATGCAAGTAATTTCCTTCTCAAATATAAATTTTATAAACAAGCGTATATAAATAAGTTTAAAATTGGAAAAAATCCCCAGCAACTTGTTCTTAACTACATCACTGTTATTATAATGTATTCCCCCCAAACATATAAAACACAACTTACATTGCCTGTGTTAGAAGCAAATGTTGTGTTCAACACCTTTTTCTGGTGTTTGGGTTTTTAGGCACATAAATTCCAGGACAATTTAATGTCACCCACTTATGTCCATCCTTCAACTGCCAGAAAGTCTTGAGATTTTCTGGTGTACTTGAGGCACAATCCCCAGGCTCACAGGGATACCCTCTGTGTTGTAAAATGTGGTGAGCACAGTGGACCTTTAGTTCTGGGGAAGGTTTATTCTGTACTTCCTGCTGATTTCAGAAGAGGCTCCAAAACTGCCACGATTCTCACCTGGAGAAGGGTCTGGAAGAGATGTCAGATGTGGAAATAACCTGTACCACCTCTGGGGAGGAAAATGGAATATCTCACTTGGCCAGAGGCACCTGTGACTGGTCTGTGCCTCCTCCTGCCAGGGCAGCTTTCCTGTCTGCTTCCCACATGTGCATGCTGCCACCTGTGGAAGGACAAAAATATTCATCATCCAAAATAAGAAAGAGCCATCATCAGAACTAGAGCCCCAGCTCCTTGAGTCATAGGAGCAGGCACTCTCAGCTTGCCTTTCTTCAGCAAAGAAATTTTCCTCAATTTGGAATCCCCCAGAAAGCCTGGAAGCCAGACCATAGCCAAGGAAGCATTTCATGCCTTGGAGTCTGCAGGAAGCCTGAAAAACAGCTGTGATGCAGAAAATGGCTCCATTCTCTAGCAGGGTACTGCTCTCCTCTCATCTCCCATGCCTGGCCATGGCTCCAGAAGAGTGGGGGTTATTTGCTGCTGGGATTGTGACCTTTGGGGTCCAAGGGGAAATGTCATGCTGTTTGGGGCTTCTATCAGACTTAATCCAAGCTAATGTCTACTCCTACCTGAAAAAATATCCCTTTCTGCTACTAAGAGAGCATTTATTTCTGAGTTTCCTGTGGTGCCAAGGATTTATGGCTGGTTCAAGTCCAAAGACTACTGAAAATATGGAACCCTGAAGTCAAGAGCAGGGTTTCTAAAGTGGATTGCAAACTGTACCCAGGAAAGACCTGTCAGCCTGTGCAGTCCTTGCCTCTCTCACAGATTTCTTCAGAGCATGCCTGCAAGGATGATTTTGGGGTAAAAATCCAGGATTAGTCAAAAAGGCCAAGAGAAGCAGAACGTGCTTCTGCGATGTGTTCTTAGATGGATGCTACTTTAAATGCAAAATGCTTCTTCTAAGATTGTTGTGGATTGTTTCCAGTTCTGAATCTTTTTCTGTGATGATTCAGCTATTGGCAAAAATAAGCTGAAAAGGACAATGTTGAAGCACTGTCATCCCATCTTCACATGATTGTTATTTCAGGTATTACCTGTTCAGGGTAAAAAATTTTCCCCTTAAAAAACCAAACCAAAACAAAAACCCAACAAACCCTCCCAGAAAAACGCCCCAAAACAAAAACAAGAAGAAAAGGGCATGAATCAATTTTTCTTGGTCCTCTGTAATTAATACAGTGATTTATCTCTGCAAAGCCTGACAATAAATTATTGGTTGCTATCAACTGATTCTTCAGCATGAAACCCTGGACTCATGAAAGCCATGGACTCAATTAAAGCCCCCAGCCATCAACCTGGATGCTGATATTTGCTGTCCTTATGATGGAAGAACATTTCCTCCCCTTATTCCAGATACTCTATTGACTACTGAACACCAACCATTTACTTTTCACATCTGACTGTGATTTACCCTTGTCCCAAACATTGCCTGTGCTACTGTTTTTTCTGGGGTTTTAGGTTAAATCAGAGGACTCTTCTCCCATTTCCAAGCAGGAGTTTGAGATTTCCAGCTCTTCTCTCCTGAAAGGTCTTGAAGACATGAAAACTTTGCCTCTTACCACTGTACACTTCCCTACCCACAAATGTGCTGCAGCATGTGTCAGGATTTCCCTTCAGGGTTGGAATTATGAGCTCTGTACCCTTGAAAACGCAGGATTTCCCTTCTTCCAGGGAGAAAGTGCACAAGAGTCTTGGCCTGGACATTGCAGCACCTGCTTGGTGCTGTGATAATGGACTTTGAAAGTTTTGATGCTGTTCAATTCAAGGTGTTATTTTAGGTCATTTCAGAAGCTTTAATGGCTCCCTGTGACTGCACAGCTGGACTCATGATAACTGAAGCACAGACCTTGCAGGTGAAGGAATATGAAAAACAACATTAATAAAATGATAATGTTTTAAAGGCTCTTTTCCCAAGTGTATGCTTCTGGCTTAAGAAAAGGCTGTGAAAAAGAAAAAATTGAGTTTCTAGGCACTCCAAAAGGAGGCAATGCCATGTAATGGCTGGTTTGTTTCTGCCCTTATGTCTGTGCATTGCAACACAGTCTTTAGTTACATTCCCCACAATATTCCATGTATGTGTGTGTATAAACCTCCTCCACTGACTTCTTCTGACTTGTGTGCAGCTTTGGTCTGTAATATCTTTGGTGTAGCCACTAGAGAAAATGAAAGCTATGAAATAATAAGACAAAGGCTATAAAAAGTGTCATGTTAAAAGCAAGCAGGAGCTGTTATTGTTAAATCCCCTGTAAAACAGGGATCTTCCAAGAAGCTGTGCAGGTCATTCAAACCTAGGGTCTCCCACTGGCCATTCTTCCCATATTTTTCTTAAGCTCATGGGGAATGCAGAGATTGTGATCTGGAGAAGTGCTTTGCTCTCACAGCTGTAGCCAAAGCCTCCAGATCCTGAGTTCATAAACTTCTGCTGAACTGGGACTCCTCTGCTGAAGGATTCTGGATGTCTCAAGTTGGATGCTGTGATTTCCCTGACCATTTTGACCTTAATCTCCCTGTGCCCCAGTTTCCTGTCTGATCCCGGTATGACAAGGTAAAATGCAGAAGATATTCATGGTGCCTACAAAGCACCAACAGATTAGTGATGAACACCATGCAAAAAAAAAAAATAAATTAACCATCCATACTTGAGCAGAGATTGGCTGAGGTCCCAGGAATGTGGCACAGGGCCATGTTGAATGAGAAGTGTAAAGGGAAAGGTTTAGCCATTATCCATGCACTGAGCCACCCTCAGTGCATCCCAGGTGCAGGATACACAGAGAGCCTTAATTCTTCCTAATTCCTGACTACTCGACTCAGCTGAATGCTGTTGCCTCCCATAAGTTCTGCATTTCTTTGCTTTGTACTGCCAAAAGGACAGGAGAGGGACAGGAGATTTATAACCTCCAGGTCTAGTTGTCCGGACTTGCCCAACACAACAGAGAATAAAGAATTCTCATTGGTGCCAAACTAGAATCCAGTGAGTACTTTAGGTCTGAGATTTCATCAATATTTTCCATCAATTTTTATACCAAAAGCAGCGACCTTTGTCAAGTTTTTATTGATTTCCTGTCTGCCAAAGTGGTTTTTCAAATTTGTAATGGGGTAAGAAGCAAAACATCTCAAAACAGGGAAGGAAAGAAACTGAATTTTATTTTTAATTTTAGGAAAGAAGCAGCAATTTATTTCCCACCCCCCTCTATTTTTTGTCACCTAAGGATTGTTTCTGGCATTGTCAGCTGCTGCTATGAGCAGAAGTATTTCCTCCTTTCTGAAGGCTACTGTATGAAGGCAATGCAGAAATACAGGTCTGATGCCATCCTTTCAGCAGCTTTCTGGCTCAGATTCCACTTTTATGGTGAGCAGGATGGTGGGCTCAGAGATTCCCCCCTCCCCACTCTCCCTCCCAGTTCTTGGGTAGTGTTTTTAGAGCCAGTAAAAAACCCCTGACCTTACAGTTCTCTCTGCTGAGGAGAAAGAGTTGCAGTATGAGCTCCCTTGTTGTCCCACTCCAGTATCTGACAACAGATGTACTTTACTCATGAGAAAGATTTATTAAGGGTCTCATGCTCTTAGCAGGGAAGTCTCTCCTGTCACATCCTTTGGTGCATATTCTTTAGCCTTTAAGCAGGAAACTCTACCTGCTTTTCCACCATTTAACATCCCTCAAATGTCTCTCTCTGGCATCTGTTCCTACTCGAGCTGTTGTTACAGGAATACTTGTAGGTCATTGGAAATCAAATTTTGCTAATTTACAGTTCATATGTACAAATCACATTGCTTATAACAAAAACCCACAGTCATCTTGATGATGGCTTTTAGAATGGGAAGTCTGTGTGCACCTGGGGTAGAAAACAGCCCCGAGCCTTGCCAAGGGTATCCCATGACTCAGGTCTGCTCACAATATTTTTAGACCTATCAAGTGAGTCTCATTGGGTCCCCAGGGTGGTCCCAGGGAACCTGACTCACCTTGTTACACACAGCACTGAGCACAAAGGGAACGTGGATCTGCTCACCAGCTCTGATGTTCCAATGACTCAGGCTACTGAATTGGATCAGTGCCTGACCTGTTTATGCTGGTCTGTGTCTTCCTACTCTTCTAGGAGCCCTGGGAGTGATGATTCTTCAATTCATAAATTCACAGAAGACACATTTAAAGCTCTATGCTGTGAATAAGAACCAGTTCTGAAATGTTTAATAGTCCCTGAAGTAAAATAACCCTCTCCTGTAGGTTTAGATTCCAAGAGTTGGCTCTTCACCACATGCAGATGAACTTCATAGTGTGTGCTGTCTCCACTTGCTGTGGGAGCATGCTGCTTGCCACTGCTGGGTGGATTTGGGGAATTGTGCCTTTTGTAGAAATAGAAGAGAGGTAAATCACCCTGAGCAGGTGCTTCAGATTTCAGAAGAAAAGAAATGGTGAGGCAGAAGAGGAAGGAATCATGATCACTTTTACTCTGGTACAGCGATGTGCTCATTCCCTTTTTGCCTTTTTCAGTTTAGGAAAAGAAAACTAGTTTCTTCCCTTAAAGAACTAAAGTTTGCAAGCCAGGAATAAAGAAGAACTAGGAAAGCTCTGATCATCCATCAGGAATATTGTTACATTTAACTTAGACTTTTTTTCTTTTTAATATTTTAATATTAATGAATTCCTTACAATTGAAACTGTTTCGACTTAGCCAATCTGGGGGAAACATCAACAACAAAAAAGGCATTTTGAATCACATTGGGTTTTCTGCCACACTTAAGAACATGTGGTTGAGACTGGGGTATTTTTGATGTGAAAAGAAGCTGCCTAGCTGTCTTTTTCCTACTAACAGTGACCTCAAACCTTTCTGACAGTTTCCTGCATGGTGGCTCAATGCTGTTTCCAAGCACAGTTCGAAGATTCCCAAAAGAAGACAAGACTCTCTTTGCAGTTCTAGTTTGCTTTCTTTGTCAGACTCTTCAAGGTTATTTTTAGCTTCATCCAGCATTCTAGGAAAAGAAAGAAGCATCCTCTGGACATCTCACCATGTCTTGCCATCTGTGACGTCTGTGACATTTAAAGATTGTTTTTGGAGCTTGTGCCTCTCCATAACCTATTGTTTAATTAGTGCCACTGGAAATACAGCAAGAGAACTTAAACGAGGGATCTGAAGTTGAGGAGATGGAACAGGGAGGATGGAGTGACTCTTGGGCATGGCTGCCACATCAGAACAGAAGAGTTCAGTGGAGAGGGTGAACAAGGAAGGGTTTGATGAAAAGGGGTGGGGGAGAGCAAGTAGCAAGTCTAGGTTTCAAAATGAGGTTGGGATATAAGCAGAAAAATTCAGATTTGTTGGGAGGGAGGGAACTTGAGAGCAGAGCTCCTGGCAGCGCTGTCTAGACAGGTCAGTCACGCAGTATTTGCCTGTGCACAGCTGGTTTAGGTGAGCTACAGCTCACTTCAAACAAACAAAGGTGTTTTCTTCCACCCTCTGGTTACCGGGAGCAAAATTTCCCTGTACCTCGGGGCAGCGCTCAGCAGGAGCATCTTTTAAACCACACCACTCTAAGGAAAAGTGATGAACACCATGCTAAAACAATAGATCCGGGGGGTAAAACAATAAATGTTTGACAGATCGGGTGTGGTTCACACCTCTAACTTGTCAGCATTCCCAAACTGATTGCAATTGAGCTGCTCCTGATTTGCATATATATAAATGAGAGGAAAAACAGACATTTTACGGGGATAGCAGTACTGCCACCCAGGAAGGAGCTGCTCCAGCAATAGCTCTTGGCGTGGTAGAGACTTTAAGCCGTGGAGTGCAGGTGACCTCAGTGTGACTTGCTGGACCAAGATTCAAGAGCAGGGAGAAGCAGGTGCTGCAAGCAGGATGAAAAAAGGAATAAATTGATTTTTCCACAGTGGAATGATGTCCTCCGGGAGAAGCACTACTGCTTTTGCCAACCAGGGCAGGAGTGTGCAGCACACCGGGATGTGCTGTGCAGAGCATGCTCCTGCTCTGGACAATCACTGATTTTCCATGTCTTAGTTCCTTCTACGATCCTTTCCTGTCTGCAGCAGCATACAAAATTAGCAGAGGCAGATGCAGTAGGTGGAGAAATTCCTTCCAGGATTTTACTGTCCATAGCTTTAAAAAATACTGGGCGGATGGCGTCTGGGTCAGGAATGGGGCAGAGCTCGTCTAGAAACTCGGGTGTGGCACAGACTCACCTGCTCCTCTGGGGTTCCGGTGCAGCAGAGCCTGCTCACTGAATACGTGGAGAAAAGAGGTTTCCAGCCCCAAATCCGCCTCCTGTTGCTTCGCACGGAGAGAGGGGGGAATCCTCCAAGAAATATCTTGATGGCTTCAGGCAAGGCTAGCGCCATTTAACACGTTACGTCGCACTTTGCCTTTACCTTTTGCGGGCAAAGTGCTGCCGCCTTCCAATGTGCAACACAAGCATTCCCGAGTGCCTTCCCTCAAACCCAACCCAAACCCCTAAAGAACAACCACAAACAAAACAACGTAGACATGCAAAACCATAAGGGTTTTGCGTGAGTTTCACTCGGGGCAGAAATAGATCCGGGATCAGGCGGTGGGGTGGGTGATGCTCGGCGGGGCGCTCGGGGGATGCTCGGCGCGGCGCTCGGGGGATGCTCGGTGACTCCGCGCCGCGCCGCATCCTCCCCATCCCCTGGCGTCCCCGCCGTGCCCCCCCGTCCCCT
>VWYI01020835.1:0-59294 GCA_013399455.1 Anthoscopus minutus | reverse complement strand
CTTCCTTCCCTTCCTTCCCTCCCTCCCTCCCTTCCTCCCTTCCTCCCTTTTGTTCTTCCTTATATTCGGTTCTGTGGGTGATGGGGTGGTGGGAGACGTATCCCTTCTCTATTTTTGGGGGAAGTTTGAGCGCTGCTGAGCACTTGCCACAAGAGGTCACTGCAAGAGTTGCTGCATTCCCAGGTTAATGTTGAAAGAGGAGAGAAGGAAAAAAATTAAATTGATTTCTTTTTTTTTGAGAAAACATTCAGGTTTTCTTATTGCAGTTGGAAGGAGTATACAGCCAAAGAATAACATCAGGAAGTGAAAATACATTTAATTAGCCTGTTTTACAGGGTGCTGTCTGGTGGTGAACTGGGATTTTAAGTTATTCTCTTGGATAGCTGAAGGAAATAGGATTTTCTGATTTGATACCATTAAATAATAGAAGATTTTGGAGTTGGTACTCTAATAATCTGCTTTTCAGATAAAAAAAAAAGGACAATACTTTTTTAATCAGCACACTCAGGGGACTGGCTATGGTAACTGCTGAGCCCTGGGTATCCCAAGAGGCTGGGGCCTGACTCCACACCCAGGAGGGATTCTGGGATCAGTCCTGTTGAAAGCTTTGCTTCAGCCACTGGCACAGAGAGGAGGGAATGCAGCCGAATTTCTGCCCAAACAGGTTTTTTTTTGAGAAGCAGCCAGGCTCTGTGGAACTGCAGCCAGGACTGGCTGCGGGCTCAGTGTTTACAAGAGAAGCCCTGTGTCTGAAGAGCTCCTGTCACCACAATTTTCTCCTCTGGGGATGTGAAGGCAGCACTCCCATTGGTATAAAGCTGGAAGTCTGGATTCTGGTTCTCCCTGAGGTTGCCTGTGTGCCTTGAGTGAGAGCCCCAGCATGCTCCAGTTTAAATTTAGTTTTAGTACATCTATGTTGTGCTCTGCATAATTTTAATAGAGAGCAGATTCAGCAGTGGCATTTAGATGATAGCCAGGATAGGTGAGGGTTAGTTTAATTCTAGGATAAATTCTAGGATGTGTGGTGAAGCAACTGTGATCAGAATTATATGAAATGCCATTTTTCAGGTAACTCATGTCCTTCCTGCCTCAGAGCTCTTCCTGGGGTCAAGTGATGTGCCAGAGTAAAGGCAGGGGCTGTTTCTTCCACACTTCTTCAATGTGTTTCTTCCACATTGCAAATGGTTGCAGTTAATTTTCTAAGTTTCAAGGAGGTAAATTTCAGACTGACTCTAATTTTTCTTCTTGAGCTTGCTTGCTAAATTGCTGAAAGCTGCTATGTTCCCAGCTGAGTAGCTTACATATGGATTTAATATTTCAGCCAGTGCTGGATTATTCATCTTTTTTATTTGAGGAGCACGTTTTTGGGGCAGGAAGTGGGTAATTTCAGCACAGTGTGATGACACCTTGCTCTGGGTTTAGCCCTCGCTGCATCTTCATAATATGAGTATTAAATAAAGACAACACTGGCACAGAAAAGTGACGTAAAGATTCAGTCCTTTGAGAGATTTTTTTTTCAGGCAAGCAACACTCAATGTACTGGGTAAATTGGATGACACTGATGTTTTGCATGCTTTAAAGGCACTGGGGAAATTCTAGCTTTGCTAGATAACAGCACTGTGGTTTTATAGACAGGAGTACAAAGTGCTGGTGGAGGTTGCTGCTTCGAGAGCAGAGGTTTGTCTGCAGCCTGCCCCAGAGCTGGAGGGATGTTGGTGCCTGTTGAGGCAGATTTCAAAGGGCTGTGCCCTCCAAGAGGGCTCAGGATCTTCCTCTGTATTCCATGGGGATGCAGCACATCTTGAGCACCTGGTTGGGATCACCACAGACAACACTGGGTACTGTCAGGGCCAAGTCTTGCTCAGGAAAGCTAAGAAAGTCAAAAACAAGAACTTTTTTAGTACACCCCTCCTAAGTACAGCCACAGAGGAGCAGCACCAATTTTCCAAGAAGCTCTAAACAAATCTGCAGCAATATGCTGACCTGTGTAGTTTTGAGGAGAATAAACTGACAGCAGTTGAGGTGGTTTGGGGCTTTTATATTGCCAAAAGGGGCAAATTCCAGATATTTCTCAGCCTCCTTGAAGTCTGAGCTGCCTTTGCTGTGCAGTGGAAGGGTGGTAGTTCTGAAGGACAGCTCTGTGTAAAGTTGATAGAGGAAGGAATTTGTTCCTACATGAAAATGCTACTTCTTTTTGTTATTATAATCACTATTGTTGCTTATGTTCTGCTACTATTTTCTTTTCTTTAGAACATCTTTTCAGTGGTGACCTTTCTAAAAAAGGTCAGTTGCCAGCTTCCTTGAGAATAGAAGGAATTCTCAAAAATGGTGATTTAAACAATTTTGGTTGCAAGTGGTACCCAAGCATTCTTGAGAAAAAATGATTAGAGACAATGTTTCTCACTTGGTTAAGCATATCTCCTGGCATAATTTAGCTGTTCTTGCTCTCCTGTCATTACATAACATGAATTTTACACTGCTTTAGGCATTTTGTTAGTTAAAAAAATTGTTCTTACACTGTGGTCTTTTTATTTTGTTTTAATAACAAACACAAGGCTCAGCTCTGTGTTGAGTGCTAGCTGCTGCAATATAGAGTAAGATTAAAGGCTTGCTGCTCTACAGCATAGGCTGCCTTTATACAAAAGAGCCTTTTTACAAAATAGAAGCGTGGCAACAGCAAATGCAGTGCCTTTAAAAAAATTGTTTTCCTCCACTGTGTTTTCCAGCCTGAAGTTTTGCTGACTGTATGCCTCTAATACCCTGTTTCCTTGCCATCAGCATTAAACCTTGTAAATAGGAGAGATATGTTAGCTAATAAAAAGCCTGCTACTTTCCTGAGAGGAATATGGAAACTCTGAGACAGACAAGTCTGCTGGCAGCCCCTGCTCTCCTTACAGACAGACACTGGTGTTTAGAGGTGTCTAGTTGAGGAGCCTGCAGAGTTGTGACTTGGGTTCCCCACAGTGCCTCAGATGGACAAGATTTGTGGAGGCAATGACATCAAGACAAGCTTGGAAATAATGAAAATGGACCTTTTTATCTGTGAGGAAATGGGAAGTGGACGTGCACTTTCAGTGCATCAGAGCAATCTGAGAAGGACAAACACATCACCAGAGATTTCGGGACAATCGTGTGGATTTTGAAATCAGCTGCATTTAATTGTTTTAATTGTACAATTTTTGACACCATGTTCATCTGGATCCCAGTTTCCTGGAGTTTCACCATATGCTGGATCAGACCAGAGTCTCTCAGAGTTACTGTCCTGCTTTCAGCAGTGACCAGTGGGGAAAATCCCCAGCTTCTGTAGAAAAATACTTGTGAGATTGGGAGTTTCACAGAGAGAGAATTTCCTTTCTGAGCCACAGCATGGATATTGCACGGGTTTTAGTTTACAGCACTCTTCAGCTGATGCCAGCTGTATTTATGCCATGCCCTTCATAACTTTGGCTATCTTTGGCAATCCCTATTGTGATCTGTCTATGAAGTTGTGACATAATTATACTAAATTCATGTGTTTTGGTGTAGGTGGATTCTGTGGGTGGATTCAGTGATGCCCAGTAACTAAACTCTCTTAAGAAGCACTTGTTACTGAGAACACCTCCAATAGAACATATTCTTTCAAAACCTGCTTGCAGAATATAGTTCTTGTCTATTGGATCTGACAGGATTATGGAGATGGCAGTGATGGTGTTGCCATGCCCATCACCCTGCCATTTCCAGGCCTTTTGTTGGCTCCTTCTTCTACTGAAGAAGGCACAAAGTGCCCCTTTATCTGTTGAAGACTTGAGCAGGGGAGGAGAGTTTGCCTCTCCCATGAAGGGAGTCTGAACTTCTGCATTCTTGGCTGCCCTGTGGCAACTGGAGATGGAGGTAAAATGAGTTTTTTTCCAGATGTTGTCTCTTACACCTGGCTCAGGCAGTCAGCTGGAAATTGGGCAGAGTGGAATTTGCCATAGACTTGTGGAAATCATAATCAAAGACACAACTGTGATCACCTTACTTAGGCAGGAAATCATGAGTCTGAACTGTAGGAATAAGAAAGTCAGGCATGCAGGTAGATTTAGTCCAAAACTGGCTGTGGATCCATCCTCATTGGAGGGAACTGTAAAAATGGACTTTCAATGAGTGGTTTGTGGTGATAACATGGTTTTATAAAATTATAGTCAAAGACAGAGAGGTTCTCTTAAAGTGTCCTATCATCCAATACACAGTTTGGATTTTTACAACTGGGTATTTGCTGGCCCTTGTAGAATTAAATCTGCCTGGAGTTATGATTTGTTACTGTAGAAGTAAGGAAGAATTAATTGTGTCTTGGTTGAAGAAAATAACGACTCCTGATAAAATATGAGGTAGGTTAAATACAGAGAGTTCTGTGAATACTGAGATTTGGGTACCCAATCAAACTGAAGGGTCAGACACTGACCTGTCCTTTCTTCAATTTTATCAAGTTGCTCAGTGAGCAACAGCATTAGTGAAACCTGGATTCCTGTGGCTTTGTGCCTGCAGTTGGATTTATTGGTCTCTAAACAGAGGCAAACATTGACTCAAGATTTTTCTTCAGCTGGAATTGGACACACACACACACAGAGATATTGGTAGTGGACCTGGCAGTGCTGGGTTTGCAGTTGGGCTCAATCATCTTGGAGATCTTTTCAAAGCTAAAAGTTTCTATGATTCATATTCCTGTGCTGAGCATAGATGAATGAGCTTTGCTTGCTTAGGAGACAAGGGTAAAAAACATAATTCAGTTAAGTAAAGGAAAATTCAAGGGGACAAAAGAAAACACCTTCTAATATCTAGTCAAGTTTCTAACACAAATATTACAGATCTAATCTAACCTTAAAAATGAAAAATACTAATATCTACTGAGAGATTTCTACTGTCTTTTTTTACCTCAAATTTTATGGAATTTAAAAGAAAAACAAACCCACAGCAATTTTTCAATAGCTTGGCTTTGCGGTTTGTCCCCTCCCAAGTTTCTTGTGGATTTGGTCAGTTTGGTGAACGCCTTATGAAATATTTTGAGACCCTCAGGTGCAAAGAAGTATAAAATCCACAGAAGACATCCATTAAATGCTCTTTACCTGGCTGCACCACGTATCTTCTGCTGTGTGCTCTGTGTCCCGAAGCTGTGGCGTGGTGGGAATACACAATGAGTTCCTGTCTCTGCATGGGGAGGCTGTGCAGGAGACTTACCTGCTTTTGGGCTGTGGCTCTCTGGGGAGCTCAGGGGTGTGCAGAGCATCCCTGAGTGCATCATCACCAGGCTGTGCCCTTTGTGTCGAGATGTGTGAGCAGAATTCAGCCAGAGATGGTTCTATAAAGACAATTTTTTCAAATTTAACTTGTGACCTTGGGTTGTTTCCCTGTGGGATGGGAAATTCAGAGTTGCTGATGCTCCCAGCCTTTCCAGCTTTTGGAGTGTGGTGGTGATGGGGTGGCAGCCATAGGGAGAGCCCAGGTTTGGGGTTGGAGGTGTCTCCCACTTTTCCAAACTGGAGGTGCTGCTGCCTAATGGCAAAAGGAAAAAACCTTGCTACAGTATTAAAGTGGTAAGATAAAAAGCAGCTCTTCAATGAAAGCTTTCAGGTGCACAAATATAGCTCTGTGCACATGTGAAAAGGAATTTTCACAATTTTTATAAGGTTAATTAATTAGTGTATCTAGCCAGTATGACCAGTAGGAGATCAGTTACCCCAGTAACCCACCCTTGGGTCAGCCTTTTGGAGCTGGTCCTGCCCTATTTTCTTGTTATATCTGTTAAGTTCTGGTGGAAAACAAAATGTCCTTATCAGAAATTCTCTCCTTAAGTATAAGATTGAACAGAATTTCAAGAATGTGTTAGAAAAGCGTTAGCTTATTGTGAGAAAGGACAGGAAAGTACTAGGAAGTATAAAACTATGTATTCAAAATCTACAAGGCTACAAATATACGAAAATATATAGAAACCCAAAAAATCTTTAGGCATCAGTGTAGATGCAGGTGTGGGGGGATGGCAGTATAGGGGGATGAGCTCCAGAAAATCCTTTGGTCCCCAGGGGTTCAGGATTTCCCTGAGCTGGGCTGAGTCCCAGCAGAAAGGGGCTGGTGGAATCCAGGGATATTTTATGTAATGCTCAGGCTTTACTCCATGTCTCCTGCTGTTTTTAGTGAGGGCATCTTCCTGTGGGCAGGAAAGCAAATTTTTAAAGTTGACATTTAGACCTAGAGAATATTTATGATGGATCCAAATAAATGCCTTGAGTGTAAAAGGGTTAAATTTCACAAAATCTAAACGTTTATTTCTCCCATTGGTTGGCTTTTAAATATTTTAAAATCTGCTTTTCTGTAGAAAATCCAATAACCTCCAGATTATTTTTTTCAAAATTCATGCTTATAAAGAAAAGAGATAGAAATACTATTTTTTTAGTACATGTTCCATATTTAATAGAATAATAATTGCAGAATGTACAATCCATTCACAGTTATAAACACTCTGAGTAGAGCAGGTGTAGCTCATGGAAACTCAGTGCTACTTTTTTGTTCAAATCAGCATGCACACCTGAGTAAAAGTCTGCTGTTGTCATAACATTCTTTGGCTATTATGAGGAAAATTTGTAAAATATCCTTTTTTTCCCCCCCACAAGAACTGCTGAAAGGAACATTTCCTATAATTTTTAAGCAGCAATGATTGTTAATAGTTACATTTTAATGGCTTTTTAACCCCAGTGAATGGGACCATATAGTTCCATAGCTGTAGTCAAAATGAAATTGAAAACTAACAGTAAACATAAAGAAAACACTAAAGATTACCATGGACTACAATTTTAAAACATCTGCTTTCCCCAGCATCACCTGGCACTCTGTCCCTCATCCCAGGGATGCTGGCTATGTCCTGCAAAACAGACTCAGACTTGCCAGGAAGAAAAAAATTACTTCTGTCAAGCAAAAGAGTCATTATCAGCTTTGGGCAGGCATACAATTCAGCATTTAAAACTCAGTTTGTATGTTAATTTAATGTTGCTTTCAAGAGATGTATAAAACAAAAATAGAACTTGCTGTCTTGCCCAGATGTTGTGAATAAATGAATGCTGTCAAAACTGTTAAAGCACTGGGGCTTATGTCAGTGTTTAGTGGTGCAGGAAGCTACTTGCATTACCAGGAGTTATCCTGTTTGGTCACAAATCCTTTACAGATCTCCATTTGGATTTCCCTCTGAAATGTCGAGACAGAAGTTACTGTCACGAATAACTCTGCATCTGCTGTGTAACACAAGGAGGATTTCGTTGTACTTTGCCACTGACAACTTTCTCTCTTTTGCTCTTTGTCCTTTCAGAATCCAGTTTTTTGTTGGGAAACGCCCAGATTGTGGACTGGCCTGTAGTTTATAGTAATGACGGATTCTGTAAACTCTCTGGGTACCACCGAGCTGACGTCATGCAGAAGAGCAGCACTTGCAGGTATGCCCATTGCCTTTTTGCTGCCACTTGGTGCACCTGAAAACTTGTAATCTGCTGGGAGGAATGGTGAGGTTTCTGGAGAAAGGGTTGAGGTAAGAATTGTTTTGTGGATGTTGAAGTCTTAAAACAGGCTTTAGAGGAAACCGGTGACGTATACAGGACCTGAAATTTACCCTGGCTAGTATTGGTGAGAAAATACTCTAGCTGATGATCCAGTAAAGAGAGTGGGATTTTAGTTAATATAGTTCAAAGGCACTTTTGGTAGATTGTTCTGAGTTCTGCTGTTACCCTGCCAGGAGGCAGTGGGCTCTGCTGCAGCCCACACTGGCCCCTGTTATTAAGCATTCACAGAGCCCAGTAATGCACAAAGTGCATCTTTATTCCCAAGAGAGTGATTAGGCTGCTGATATATTTACTCTAAGCATTGCAGCTTTATGGCTTTTCTCTTTTATTGGTGGTCTTTCAGGAGTGAGCAGCTGTGATTTGTGACTGGATGTGCATCTGAGCCATGCCTACTGCATCCTTTAGAAAGAGATGCATTTGGGGAAGGACTGGCTCCCTGATGTGTGTAAATTTGTGTGTGAGCAAAGAAAATGTGGGACAGAGGCAAGAAGAGAGGGCTGAGATACAAGTTTGTGTAGGTTTTCCCTTTCTGCCTTCAGGGAGCAACCAGTTCCAGACACTGGAGACAGAGGAAGGAATATCTGGAAATGTTCAAGGCTAGGCTGGATAGAGCTTGGAGCAACCTGGTCTGGTGTAAGGTGTGGGTTTTGGATCTTTAAGGTCCCTTTCAACCCAAACCATTCTGTGGTTCTGTGATGATTCTGTGATGCTGTGAGCTACAGTGATAATCTCTGGGAGGTGATGCTGCCATACACTGGTGATCAGATGATGCTCCAGCTGGCAGGAGCAGGGTGGGCAGTGAGCCTGTCCCTGGATGGACAAACTTTTTTTCCTCCAGAAAGCAACACGTGCTGGTGTGTGGTCACTGCTCTCATCTGCAGGGATGAGGAGGAAGCAAGATCTAGTATTTCTCTGTGCTGCCAAATTTCCTCTCAGGGGCACGAGGCAGGAGATGGGCACGTGCTGTTAAAATGAAATATTCATTCACACAGTAGCAGCTGAGTCAGTACACTCTGTGGGGCTGAAGGAAACATCCTGATCACAGCTACTCTGGAGATACACACTTTTCCCTTTGCTCTCTGCCATCCTCTATATTGCATTGTCTGTGTTTGCTGTGAGCCAATGCTTCCATAGATTGTGCTCATTAAAATAATTACAAATACTGAATGAGATTGTAGGAAGTTGTTGAGGAAGGGAAGGTTTAGCAATACTTGTCTGATAGTGATGCTCATGTGCTTCACGTACTGAGGGAACCAAAAGGTTTGTTCCATCTGGGTGCTTATTGTGAACGTGATAATCTCCTGTTAGCATTTATAAGGATCCTGTTTTGAGCACATTCAAACGGGTCATTGAGGTGAATAGTGCAAATTGAGGAGGAATTACTGTGGAAAATGGAACTGGTAGCAAAGTTTTTTTTTTTAATTTCATCTTCATTCTAGACACCCACCTCTGGATTTTGAAGGGAGCCCTCTCTACACTCGGAGCACGACCAACACTGCTGTGTCTGGCTCTTGGACAGGTTGGATGGGGCTTTGAGCAAACTGATCTGGTGGCAAGGGTTGGAAAGAGATGATCTGTAAGGTCCCTTCCAACTCAAACCATTCAGGGACTCTATGAGTTATGTGATGTTTCTAACTTATTAGGAGACATTCCAGACCTGTGAGGGCTGGGCAGATTTTGAATTAAGTGAGAGCTGGATGGATTTGCAGCATAGGTAACATGGAACATGCAGCTTTCCAGAGCAGTTGGAGCTGCTCTCTGATGGGAGATATGGAGGTGATTACTCCTAAAGGCCAATGGTACCTGCTCAGACTACTCAACAGAATGTTATTGGAGGGTTTTTTTTGATATCTGGGGCTATTATTTACAGTATTTTCTGAGTCAGGCTCCCAGTCCAGTTTTGTTATGTTATGCCCAGATTATGTTACATTATGTATAAAATTTGCTTTATATGCAGGGTTTGTTTTACTGCTCTAAGTGCTTTGGACTAAGAATGCTGCTAATTCAAGGTTTTGGGAGGGTCTGCTTTTCAATGCCAAAAAATCCAGCCAAATTAAATAAACAGATACAAATGATGTAAATCTAGCCCCCAATTCAAGTTGTTTTTATTACTGATCATGAGTGTCATAAAGGAGAGTTTATAAATATTACAATGTTTGGTCAATTGGCTTCAGGCTCTAAGTGCCTCAAAATCATCTTTCAGCCATACTTTTCTCCTGGTAGTCCAGCAAGAATTCACTATATTCTCTTTCAAACCCCATCCCCTACATTGGGATTGTTCATATGCCCTGTAGATGTGCCACTCATGGACGTGGTTTAGTGATGGACTTGGCAGTGTTGGGTTAGCAGTTGGCTTTCATGATCTTAAAGGTCTTTCCCAATCTAAATAATTCTGTGATCTTAAGTCTCAGATGATCTTGCCTGATATGGATCACAGGGGGAGTGGATCATCTGAAGGCACTGGAGGTGTGAGTGGTTTTTGTTCCAGCTCAGGCAATGAGTTAGTCCTGTGACAGGCTGGTAATTCCTTTGATTTTGCACTTCTCTCATCTTTTAAATCAGCAACAATATGCTCACTAGCAGGAAAATCACTTAGAAATCCCTCAGTATGAGTGCCAGTCTCTTTAGTTTCACAGGCACTATGTAAAAAACATTGTCCATGGAAGCCAGGCTATTTTGGGTGATGGGAGTGGATATGTGCTCTTTCTGAGCTCACGTGGCACTCAAAGTTGCATGTGTAGCTTGGGGTGGTATATAGAATAGTTGGTATAAGTAAATGCTAAAATGCACACATTTCCTCACAATAGAATTTTTAGGTGGAAGAACTTTCATCTGCTGTGCCAGGAGGAATAGGGCATGTGTGACTGAGACACCTCTAACCTCCATTTAACCAAAAAAAAATCCCCACCTGGAGGTGTATCAGTAGGTCAGACAGCATCCAGGAAAATCCCTGATTTCGTGCCTAGTTGTCCACAGACATGACCATGTTTGTCTTCATGAACACACTGAAAGAATAGACAGTTGTAAAATACTGAAATGCAGTTTAATGTTGCAAGTTATATCAGAGTTTTTTAAATACTGCTGTTTATCAGCTAAACTCTGTGATGTTGTCATGCTGTGGAAGAACAGGCATCCTTTAATGGACCTACCCTGGCATTTGACACTTGGCATTCACTCCAGGCTTTGCTTTGCTTGCCTTTCCTTGCACATGAGATTTTCACAGCCACTGTTCCCACTGGGACACTTGGTCAGCATCTCTGCTCTGCCTTTTTTTGATTTACTGCCCTGACAAGTGGGATTAAAAAACAGTCTACAAGAGAAATCTTGGCTCTAGTGAAGCTGATGGCAATGTTCCCACTGTGCTCAAAGAAATGGGATTTTGCATGGTGGGTACAGCTGAACTTTTAGCTTGGTGCTGGGATGGCACCTCTGTGGCCTGGTTTCTGTGTGTCCTTGCAGTGCCAAAGCTGTGCAAAGAACCCCTCTGAGGATGCCATGGAGCTGCGCCTCAGAAGTGGTGTCTGCTCTTCACCTGGCAGAATTTTGAAGCTACTGATGTGTATCTGTATTTGCTGTTCCTCCTGGGTGGATATTTGTCTCTTGTAATTGATGCCCTGACTGCTTTTGGATGAAGAGAGCTGTAAATTTGGTGAAGGGTTGGATGCCTTCTGTGCTTCATTTTTCCTACTGCCCTGCAAACCCAGGCTGCTCTGATGCTTCTCTGCATCTTGGCAAAGGACAGAGGAGCACAATGTGAAACTTCAGACGAGGCTTTTCTGTGCCAAGAGGTGCTTTAAGAGGGAGGCAGAAGCCCAGGCATCCTAAATGACAACTGGTCTGTTTTAGAGGTGGAGAAAATATCTCAGATTCTGCCTCTCTCTGTGTATTTCAGCAAATCTTGCTTTTCTTTGATAAGTGTGTTTTCTGTGTGGTAAGAATCCCAGTAGCAGAGTAGTTTCGATATTTATGCCTTCTACAGTTTGCACTCAAGGCATTTGACAAGGAATTAAAAAAAAAATTAAACAAAAAAAAAGAGGCAGAAAAAGACAGAGTGATTGACTGAAGAAGCAGGAGTGCATGTGTACAAAATAGGACAGACTAAATTAAATTAAACTTGTGATAAGCAAAAATCTTATATAACTCGTGCAGTGAAAGACTCTGAGGTTCCTTTGGTGCTGTTAAAAATTACCTTCTGAAAAATGTTTTTATTGTTCCAGAAGCCTTTAAATTGTTTCTTTATGTGTGAATATAATATGAGATTTGAGCATTGCAGGTTTACTGCAACAATAAGTTGCCTGTAATTTAAAACATAAAGTTGATTGATCATCTTCTGCAGCACTTACTGGTATCGTCCACCTCTCATCATCAAGTAGGACTTGTCATTTTAACACTAATTAATGACAACTTTGTGTATTATAAGTCATGTAAAATCAAGCACTTCAGCAAGTGCTATTTTTTCTTTCAGGACTATGAGCAACATTGTTTTAAGTCTCAAGGAAACAAAAAAAGAGATGCACCAGAGCATTAAAAAAAGGCATGGATTAATTTTTTTTTAAATTATACTCTTTTTGTTGTCATCTCCTGTATAAATGTATAAAAGTTTATCAGGTGCAATGGGGAGGGAGAGGCAGGTCATTTGAAACTGAGCAGTAGGCTGTGTTCTGCATGTCCTGGAGACAGCTGTGCATGTTAATGATAATCAGGACATTAATGAAGCCTTGTGCCTGGGTAAAACCATTTCCTCCTGTCAGCTGCTGTGGTGGCATCTCCTTGGCTGTCCCAAAGGTGAGAGTTTTGCCGTGCCATTTATAGAAGCACAGAATCATCTGGGTTGGGAAAGACCTCTGAGATCATCGAGACCAACCACCACCCCAGCTCTGCCACCTTCACCACGAAGCCATGTTCCCAAGTGCCACATCCTCCTGTTCTCTGAGCACTTCCAGGGGTGGTGATTCCACAGCATTCCTGGGCTGCCTGTTTCAGTGATGTTTTTCCTAATATCCAATCTAATCAATGTTTGTGCCTGTGTTACTACAGCTGTAGTGACACTGAGATGTTGCAGGCACTCTGGTGCCTCCATCACCCAGACCATGCAGCTGTTGTGGGAGCAGCTCCAGCGCTTCCCTGGGCTGGCTGTGAAAGGATTCGTGGTCTGGCCTTCATTGAGTACTTTAATGCTTGCTGAGCCTCTAACCACTCTGTTGTTTTATTGTTTCTTTCAGAGCAGTAGACTTAAAATAAATGTTTATTGAACCTTTGGAGGTCTGTTGATCAATAAGAGAAGCTGTACTGAAACCACAGAGGCACTGATAGCTTTTCTCTCTCATATTCTCAGAGTTTTCTGTTGGAAGCTCAAACTATTTGTGAACGAAGAGAATGGTGGTGGGGGGAGGAATTCTGATCAATTAAGAGTATATTCATCCGAGTGTCTGAAAGCTTTTATCTGATATTCCATTTTCTTCCAGTTCAGTAATTGGGAATTTGCGCAGAGCAGCCTTCACTTATTTTTAATCCAGAGGAGAATGACAATAAAAGCCTGCCTGTTTCTTTACAAAGACTGTCACAAGTGAGGTCAGGGGATTGGGTTTGCTTACACCAGCTGGAGGTCTGACCTGGAAAAGAATGCAAAGATGAGATAGTTAAGTGGCAAGAAATAGCAGAGTTAAAATTACATTTTTATATTGTCAGCCTGGAGAGGGATGAGTCTCCAAAAGCTTTTTAGTATTTTCCACTGAACTATTAAAGAAATGCAGCATACAGTAAGAAAAATGAGGATGAATTTGGTTGTTTGGGAGTACTGCAGACATAGCTACACATTAAAGTCATTGCTCCTCACTGTTTAAATCCTACCTCTGTTTGTATTGGTATTTAGTAAAAGAATTCCAATTATCTTATTGTCCCAGATGCATCTTGACAAGATCAGATTTGCAGCCATTGGTTCAGCTAACAGCCTTTACTTTTATCTTATATCCCTCCTCCAGAAGGATTTTCAGGGGGATTGAACAAAATTTGGGAGATATTACAGGTTTTGTTCAATTTTCTCTGTTTTGACAGCAATACTGCCGTGGCCTGCAGCTGTGGTGATAATGATTTCATAAGCCTTCAGCTCTTTTTCTAACCATATATCCTTAAATACATTCTCAGTAAAGCACTTAATGAAGCATTATGTTGGATTTATTTGCAGTCATTTACAGGAAAAAGGTGGTCATGGTTGCTCGCTATTGTAGGTGTCCTTGTGACACTCTAAATATTTAAATGGAGTATAAATCATAATTAAACCTTGGTAAATGACAGTTCATAGCATCTTCAATGCTTTTGCTATTAAAGGTGACTGTAACAAAATTGTAGCTTGTCTAGAAAATAAAGAGATTTTTTTTTCTTTCAGTTTTATGTATGGTGAACTGACAGACAAGAAGACCATTGAAAAAGTCAGACAGACTTTCGACAACTATGAGTCAAACTGCTTTGAAATTCTCCTCTACAAGAAAAACAGTATGTATATATTTGTGTGGGGTGCTGGGAGGGATAAAGCAAATTTAAAGCTTGTAATAGACTGAAAAGAAATTTTTGTTTTGACATATGAGTAAATTTGGGGCAAGATTTGGAGAAGAAACAGGTATTTTGGTTGCCACAGCTCAAGAAGAGAGCTCTCTTTTCAGGCCAAGCATCCAGGTTGCCAAGAATAGAAGTTGTTCCCTGCTGCCTCTAGTCTAACTCCTTCTTTCAGAAATATATTTAGTTCTGAGGATTGTTTTCCTGAAGAGAAACCAACTGGGTTAAGTGAAAAAAAATGCTGAATGAGGTTCCCCCACATCCCTCAGGAAACTCCCCCATGTCTCCACAAGTGAGAACCCAGGCCCTGGTTGCTGTGAGTGGCTGCTCCCGGCACTGTCGAGATCCTCCGTGGTGTGTGAGCCAACACGAGCTCTGGGGAGAGTACTAAGCCTGGCACATAGCCCAGGGATTAGTTAGAAAACCAGGGACTTCCACAACTTGGTAAGATTCAGGGCCTGTGTTCCTTCTTCTTGGTGGCACTGGGTTTGCAGGAAGTTGCCAGAGCCAGAGATTTTCTTCATTTTGTCTCAACCATGAGCCATTCCAGTCACATTTTCTGTCCTGGGCAGTACTGGCTTGTTGACCTCAGAGCATGTTCTGAGCACAGCCCATGCTGTTTGTGTGGCCTCATGCTGGACTTGTGCATGGTGGGCAGATCTGCTGAGCTGGTGGCTGCAATTCCAGTTGTCAGTGGAAATGAACAGCCTCCTTCACTAGCACAGACCATCTTCCCAAGATAGAAAGCCAAAACTCAGATTAAACGTGCTCCAGAAAAGCTGGTTCCTCTACTCTGCCCAGAATTAGTCCAGCTGACTGGGCTGGTGGCCAAGAACAATCCAAGACCAATCCTGATGGAGATGTTCTCTTCAGTTTGGCTCTCAGTACAGGGTGCAGGTGGGGCTGGGATCTTTCCCCCAATTCACCTGCTGGAGCCCAGAATCTGAGGCCATGCTTCCCCTGGGTGGGCTTTGATGCTGGCATGGGATTACCAGAGCTTTTCCCTGCATGCTGTGGCTGAGGGAAGGGAATGCTGTGCCTCAGGAAAGAGCTCCCTGTGCCTGACTGCCCCATTTCACTGCAAACTCACCTAAACCTTTCATGACATTGAAGGGAACATCCTGGATATCTCCTCTTATGCTTTACTTCTGTTTTCCCTTTTTAGACTAAATCTTCCTGTGTGGGTACTAAAATAACAGGAAATGCCTGTAGAATTCTCCAGTTCTGCCTGCATCAAGGCATTTTAGCTGACATGTTAATTAAAGAGAGAAGCCAGAGCAGGTCTGAAGTCCAGCTGTTCCTGCAGGTGCCCAGGGGAGCCCTTCAAATGACCTCTTTTTGGTTCCTAAGCATATGGATGTGTCTGTTCCATAGATTTTCTGCTTCTCTTCCTGTTTCTTGTGCAGGTCACCTGGATGCCCCCTCACATCAGTGGAATTTCCTGGGACAGTCTCATGTTGGGTATCTTTGCTGGTGATGGTGCCCAGCATTGCCATGCCCTGTGTCTGTGCAATTTCCAAAGTGGATCCCAGAGACCCAGTGCTCTCCCCAACCCTGGCTTCTCTTAGTAAATGCTGGAGCAGCTCTTGCTCTAGAATGGCCCTGAATTAAATTCCTTTCTATTTTATTTACGTATAAAAAGTCTTCTCTTGGTGACTTTCCTGTAAAAAGGCAGACACTTTTTCCTTTGGGTTGTGGCTTGTCTGCTGGAGCTTGATGATGCTGCAGAGATTTATTGAGCTGCAGTTGCCTTAATAAAATCTTCACCTTTGCCCAGATGTCCAAGCCTACACTTTCCATAAGTTACACAGGATTACAGGAGGACTTTATGGAAAATTAATCAATATTCCTCTCTAGGCTTGAGTCACTTCCTATCCATAACATCTGTTGTCAGCTTTCTTCTCCATCACCCAAAGCCCAGGAGCCAAAATGCTAACAGGCTCATCTCTTGGCTCCAGCTCAGCAGCTGGTGTTTGCTTCCATTTGCCATTCTCTGAACCTTGTGGAAGATGGCCCTTCAAGACATTGCCTGCTTATCCTCCAGGCTGAAAATTGGAGCAGAGAAGGAAATAAAGAATAGGTATCTGTTGGTATGAATGTACTTCTGCAGAGTGTAGGTGGTTACTCTGTGGAAGGGCTTGTGTTTATCACCTAAGTGAGGCTTGCAGTGCCTTCAGGGCACCCTCCCACCCACATTTTCAAACTGTAGGTCCAGGTGTGCTGTGTATTCTTGATAATGTGGCACAAAGTGGGTTGTTCAGTTGTTTTTTGTTTGGTTTTTTTTGTTTGTTTTTTTGTGTTTTTTTTTCCTTTACCCATTCCCTTTTGCTCCTGGCAGAGGGAGATTTTGAGGTTTTCAGGTTGTTTCCCATCCTTCTCTGCTTTGTTAGAGATGACCTTTAAGGGCTGATGTTCTCTGCAGCATCTGTTTGACTGCTGCCTTCACACTTCCCTTGCTGTTCCAACCCAGCTTGCAGGTTCCAGCTTCAAGACTTGAAAACTTGCTACAACTCTCTTCTGCTTTGCTGCATTCCCTCATAACGTAGTCCTTACCTCTGCCCACACAACTATTCACATTAGGCACGCCTGCACATACACACATATATATGTGTGCATGTATATCTCTATGATAATACTCAGGAAACCTCTTTACCTGCTTTTCCTCCTTTTGCTGCTTCTACAGCAGTATCCACCTTGCCCCTCTCTTTGATTTTTGTCACCACCCTTGCACAGGGTATTTTGCCTACTTGCTTTCAACTCAGAGGATACCAATGGATTCCCAGGTGTAAGTGCAAGCTGCTTCTCCAGAAAGCTGCAGCTCTCTGTTTTAGTAGTTATGAAAAGTCCTTTGTCTTGGGTTAGCAACTGGGAATTACGATAATCAAGTAATCAGCATAATGGCTTTGTAGCTATCACAAAAAGCAGTCCCACATGTCTCCCACTTCTCCAGTTTTCTGGTAGAGAGTTCCTGGTTTAATCCTGGTTGAATTTCAAGAAACCCTTGTGGGTTTTAACCTTCCCCACAGTAGTCCTAACCCAAATGGTTTTCTCTGCCCTCTGGGATCTGCGCTGCAGTTCTGGCACAGCTCCCAGACCTGGTGCATCAGAGGAGGTCTGGGGAGGCCAGCAGTGCTCATGTGGGATAACAGTGGGCAAGAAGCTTGTGTCAATGTGTCAGCTCCCAGGCAGCTCAGGAGAAAAGCCATTCTGTCAACTGGCTGAAAGCACATCAAATCCCAGAGGTAATTAACTGGCTGTGAAGGCATTTATGGTGCAGCGTGTGAAGGGCTCGTTTGGGAGGCAGGGACACGGAGCTTTGCTGGATGGAGAACATCTGACATTCACAGCCCTGCAGGGGAGCAGGGTATTTCTAAGAAAATTGCTCCAAGTGTTCTAGGATTTCACCCCTTGTGGAGCACACCTGCTTGTGTGTAGGGGACTGCCACATGTGTGTCAGCCTGGAAGAGCAACTTCAGCTCCTGAGCACCTGCAGGAGCCCTCTGCAAACAGGAGGGGTTTACCAAAAGCCAAGCTGACCACTCCAAAACCAAGGGCTGGTTTTGGCTGTTTATTTGATGGGTGGTAGGATTTGAAAACCACTTGGTTTCATTTCTGAAGTTGAGATAACTGTGCTGGGAGAGTGCTGCACTGGGAAGGGCAGTGAGGAGGCAGAGGTATGACCTAAAACACAAAGAAGAAGTCAAATCTGACTTGTCCTGATAGGACTTTGGGAGTCCGACTCAGGTCCTCTTAAATAATGTAGTCATGTAAAATTTGGAGCAATACACAGTATAGTCTATCAGTTTTGGATTTGATAGCTCCATATTATGTAAAGAGGGAATCAGAGATGCCATCCACTTGTTTTTTTCTCACCTTTCTACCTTTCAGACCAAAGTTTGTGTGACATGCTGGGAAAAGACAAGAGAAGGAAGGGAGAGCAATGTATTAGATTTCAGAATTAATTTTTATATAGCCTTCTGTCTCTGTTTATCATCTAGTTAGATTCATGAAGCTGTAAAAATGGGAATATGTTGTTTTCCTTGGAGGAAGAAAATTAAAAACCCTGGGAAATGCAGAAATATTGAGATACGCACCTAAACTATGTGTGTTTAATACTGTGTAAATGTTAAGGGTTGGGGATAGTTTGTGCTACACCACATTCCAATGTCACTTTTTTCTCTACTCCAGGAACCCCAGTTTGGTTCTACATGCAAATTGCTCCTATAAGAAATGAGCATGAAAAAGTGGTTTTGTTCCTGTGCACTTTTAAGGATATCACTTTATTCAAACAACCAATTGAAGATGATTCAACAACAGGTAAACATGAAATACATTATTTTTTTTTTGGTGAATGATAGAAGTAAATGCTTGAGCTCAGACCTGTCACAGGGAACGTGTCATGTCTGTGATCTGTGACTTGAAGTGAGGTAGTGTTTTGTGACCTGTCAGACTTTCAATGCCACTCTCCTAAATTATTAAAAAAAAAAAAGGATAAATCATCATGAGTGGAAATTCCCTACTAATGTTTTTCTAGAGTCACAAGCCTCCTTTTTTCCTTGCAATTCACTTCTTCATCACTACAGCTGGCACTTTCTAAAAATTACACAGTTTCAAGTCATTTGAAAGCTGTGCTGTTTTTGGGAGATCTTTCTGTTAGGGGACAGGTGTCATCTTTTCAGGAAAAAAATAATTCCAGCTCATAGTGGTGAGATGCTGATATTTCTTCCTATTCTCCCTCTTGGAGATGGAATGTGAAAGAAACAGCCTGCTTGAATCATTTATTATTGCTCAGAAGTGATGACTGCATGGCAGTGGGCATTGTGCTTGTTACTTACCAGCTGCAGGGCAGGATTTTGTTGGAATGCTCTTGTCACTGAACAGCTCATGGCCAGGCCTGCAGCCTTGCAGGAGAAATTGGTGGGGAAAGGTATGGAGAGGATCTGGCAGCATCATCCTCTGCTTTAGTTACAAAACACGTGTCTTGTGTCAGGTTTGCATGTGTATTGCTTTGGGTGAAACAATGCAATAAGGAAGGACATTATCCACGTCTCCTGGAAGTTGCCTCCTGGTGATTAATTCTTTGCTATGTTTTTCCCTTCATGCTTGAAGAAGGCTTGATATCTCACTTGGAGCTGGTGTGCTTTAAGCCATCTTCTTTAGGATGAAGTTGGTTTCATTTGAATGCACACAGTGTTTAAGGTAATTTCTCAATATCTAGGTAGCACTTACTACAAGTGTTTGGATAACTGAAAAGTCAGTTTATAAAGGCAGACTTAAAATGAAAGGCTCCCCTCCAAGCTAACACTAAATATGACATTTTTTTTTGTCTAGAGAGTATTATCCATAAAATTATAAGATCCTGATATAGGAATACCTTCTCAGCCATCATAAACTTTATTGCCTCTACAATTTAGCTAGTAACCTGCAAATGTTCTTTATTTCACTTTTAGCTCCATAATGCAGAGCTCTTCTGCCTGGAAATAATCTGAGTTTTTTAGGGTAAATGCCAGTTAATTAAATGGACTTTACAGGTATCTGGAGGCATGGGACTGGCTCCATGCTGCAGTGTATGTAATACATAGTGTGAGCTCATCAAGAAAAAAGCCAGTCTTTGCAAGGACTCACTTGTAAAGTTTCCTATTTGATGTCTTCTATGTCTCAGATGGGACCAGCTCCCAAATGCCCCCTTTTTCCCAGCTCTGCCCCACTTCCCACAGAACTGAGTTGCACTGAGAAGTGTTGGTCTGCAGCAGGACAGAGAAAACATACTGAAGGTGGCTCTCAAACGCAGAAGTGATGAATGTTGTCTCCTTTGGATTCTCAGCCTGGGAGATTCAAACTCTGCTGTCGTCCCTGGGGAGGCAGGAGTGTGCTCCAGGGGCTGAGCTCTTTCCCTCCCCAATTTGTGTCTCAGGGGCAGCAGAACCCATGTGGCACCCAGAGCAGGAATATATGTTCCTGTGGGAAAGAGCAATAGCAGTGAAATGCATGACTTGTGTGCTGCTGCTCTGCATTGAAGGCCACCATTCCTTGAAGTGCCAGGTATTAATGATGGACTAATATTGCCCTCAGCAGCCAAAGAGGTTTGGCTCTATGTCTAAAGAGCACTTATTTCTGTCAAAGTTGTGCTCTAAAACCCCCAAAACTCAAACAGAACATTGCAGGGGACAGTGCAGCCACATTTCCCAAGTGCCTTTAAAGCAGGGAATTGGAGCCTTAAGACTCTGCTCAGGGTGCTTTGATTACAGCATTGAAGAGCATTGATCTGTGCCTCCAACAAACCTCATCATTACAAACCTCTGACCTGATTTTTCCTCGGATTTGTATATATTAAAGCTTGTCTTTTGCATCCTAGATATAAGGAAAACGTATTCAAATATTTGCAGCACTTTGCTACTACAGGGGTGGGAAAACAGCACTGTTGCCTTACCCTGTGTGTCTCAGCTGTGTGGGTCTTTGGGATTGTAGTGTTTTTGTGTCAGACATGGTGCTATGAGAGATACATAATTCATAGTCCCTGCAGATAACATTACAAGATGCTTAGAAGCTGCCGGGCCACTTTCTTTTTGAATTATGAGATTGGTAAACATATACACTAAAATCTAGGGGAGAATTTTTAAAGTCTTGTGGAATGAAGGGTTTCAATAAAACACTACTGTTGAGTGCTGGGATTTGCCATTGAAAGGGCTATTTTTTTTTTCCTTTTTAAAAGAAGGATATTTCTTAAGCAATTCTGCCAGGACCATGCAATACATAATACATAAGTAACTATGGTGCAGATGAGTTACTGTGTGTTACTTATGGGAGCAGTAAATTTGAGATAAAAAATTCAGCAGGAATAAAATATTGATGCCATTATGCAATAATCTCTCCATACCAAAACGTTCTGCACTGTTCAAAGGTGTGCTGCTTTGTTGTGAAGCTTCAGTATATCATGGTTCTGTGAGGTATTTAAATCATGCCACTGGTTGTACCTACACTGCAGAGTCTCTGTGTGTCTCCACTCCTGGAAATACCTGGTTGGGTTGGCCAGATCTGCCTGCAGCAGAGTTGGCATCTTGTGGAGACCTTGCCAGGGGAACAGCAGGTTTGGGGGACAGGGAGTGGTGCTGGAGATGCAGATCTGCCCAAAAGAGTCGAGCAGCTTGTTAGGTTTGTGAAATCAGGGCAGACAAATGAAATAGTAGTCTTATTACAAACCACACTCACCATGGTGAGGTGGGATTATTTTCTTCCTGATGTGGGCTTAAAAACGTGCTTGTTGAGTGTAAAAAATGCAGCTGACTTCACGGGGACAAGCCCTGTGTGAGCAGAGGGAGTCAGAGAGGCCTGGGACACTGTGACAGATGGTGTGTGTGTGTCTCTGCTTACCTGTGTGCTCACCACTTGCTCTGTTAATGCTGAAAGGAGGAGGGGGAGGTGAAAGAAGGGAGGAGGAGGGAGCTTTGCTTGCCAGTGGGAGTAAAAGTAATGAAAATTTTTCCTGGGCTCACCCAGGAGACTGTGAATTTGCTGCAGACCAGAAAGCTGTTGAAACTTACTGGACTGTAAGGAAGGCTGGAGAAAAGGGATATTTAAAAGCCATCTTCCTCTCATAAAATACAGTGACAGAGATCAAACCCCTTGTTTTCTGAGAGGGTACAGGCAGTCAACACTAAAGATTGGACTGACTTGTTTTCTCCTTACTTGTGCTCCAATCTATTATTGCTGGGTGATGCGTGGGAGACCTGTGATGTATGGCAATGTAGCAGTGACCAAAAAGTGCTGTAAAGCCATTCCTTGTAAATGGAAAATTACTTAAAAAAGTATCTAGCCAGTCAAAAGTGTCAAAGCTCCTCAGCAACTCCAGCAGAAGCAGCAAAAATGCTAATGGAAGGAAGGATCAGCCTCCTGGTGGATGTGTTCCCACCCAGGTGAAGGTGCCACCAGCAGCTGAGGAGGTCTGGAGGATAGAGAGAACACCCTCCATTGGTTTGGTTTTTGATTTATAGTGCCCCAGCTCCTGAGCCAGTGGCTGATGAGCTGCGGATGGGGGCAGCGTGGAAGAAGAAGAGATGTGAGAATTCGTGGCGAGGCAGGAGGCAATGGCTGCACTTGGTGTCACTGGGCCAGGGCCTTATTTTCTGGTGGAGGAGCTGTGCTGTGTTTGTCTGATCTCTCCTTTCCTTCTCCTGTTCCTCTTTGCTAATAGGAATGTGTGTCTGATCTGGATTCAGTGGCAAGCAGCAGGTCCCACCTGTGGTGGCACAGGGCCAGGTCCCCAGGTGTCCTGGCTCCAGGCCATGCACAGCAGAGGTGGAAGGCCATTACAAGCATATGAAAGATCCTATTATGTATTTTTTTAAGTGAATAAACCCCAAAAAAATCTCTTTTTTTAAATGTTTGTACCATTGTCAAGTCACAGTTGGATGCTTTTATCAGCTTGCTGAGCTTTTATTCTGTCTTTTCCCAATGGCCTTTTAAAAACATCTGAAGACTTTCAATTCCTCCAAAGACACACAGTGGTAATAATCGTCTGTTTAGTTGTCAGGGAAAAAATGAAGCCATTTTTCTGGGCCCTAACTATTAGAAGGGTGAATGGAGCCACTTAAAATGTTAACACCATTTGAAGCCAGGAGTGCTGTAGATTCTATTGGGCAGAAAGTTTAAGTATAGGAAAAAAAAACAATCAAAAAACCCACCAGCATTTTTGGTTAATAGTGGGGTTTCACCAAGTTGTGCAATGTTTTTATTCCCTTTGTTACCATCAATGAAAAAAAACCCATGGCCTTTGGGTAAACTTAGAATTTTTTTTGGCTAGAATTCTCACTGGTTATCTGGAGTCTCTGTGGAGTGAAATATCAGGGCTGTCACACTAGAGTGGTGGGGAAGTTCTGGTGAATAAGGATGGGATATTGAATCAGGATGCAAAGTTGTGTTAATGAGACCCCTACAATTCAGGATGGTGTGCTGTTAACAGATGGGGTCAGGAAATGGTACAACAGGATCCTGAAGATGTTTTTTTAATTTATTTTTCTTTTTTTTTTTTCCCTTTTCACTTGATAGAGCCAGACTCTGATAATCAAGTCTGTCTGGGACAATGCTGTAATGCTTCCAATGATATAACTCTTTATAGTTATATAACTCTATATAATGATACAACTCTATCTCAGAGTGTGACAGGGCTATAAAAAGTGTAGTAGTTGCAGAAATATGCACTTATGGCTTGCTAATCCTTGCTAAGCCTATAATTCTGATCCTTTTTTATCTTTAATAAGTGCAAGTTATTAGGCATATATAACTAGTTGCACATGGGAACTTTTTTTTTCCTTGAGGGAGTATCAATCCTGGTGATAATAGAAGAAGTGGGTGGAGGGATTAGAGCATGAAAATAAGGTTTCTACCTTTAGCTGAAGCACAGTGTACCCTGTTGAGTACATCACCTTGACAGTAATCCATCACAGTAATTTAATAGGTTACAATTTGGATATCCTTAACATGTTTTTATTGCACTTTTCTGTGGCTGTAAAAACAAGGGTCACAATAGAGACCCACTTGTTTACCCACTGCTTCCATTTGCTGAGATCTGCAGTTTCACTCCCTTCCAGGCAGCAAGGAGATCACCTCCATTTCTCCATTCTCCCCTGGGTCTAGAGTGCAGCATCCAGGGACTCCTAGGCTGGGAGAAAGGACTTTGGTAAGGGGGAATGACAAAAGAAAGGGCATTTGCCAGGACACCAGGTGGATTTTCAGTGCCAAAACCAGACAACTCAGTGTGATGATGCTGAGTGATAATCTCTCTGTATTTCGATAGTTAGATGATATTTAGATAAAATACTGTTTTAAATAGTATTTAAACCATCTATTTGGGATAGGCACAGCTTGCCAGTAACCTGGAAGACCTAAGGTTGCTTTTCTCCTGCTACTCATCCCTGATATGTCTTCAGTGATGTGCTGCTGGTACTTTCTGCAGACACTGCACAGGATGAATAGTCACAGAGAGAGTTGTTTCCTCACTTTTAGGAGAGATTCTCCAAGGCCTTATTGTCACTCCCTCTTCCCCCTCTGTATCCTTTTTTGCTTTATTGCTGCTGGAGACCTACCATGATGAAGAAGAGGGAATTTCCATATCCAGGGTTGTTTAGTTTTTTTCACAGACATGAAATACTTTTTTTCTGAATCTGATACAGCCCTTGGAGCCCATTGTGTGCTCCATCGGCAACCCATCAATGCACATTAAATGTCTGCAAATTTCTGGAAGTTTAATGAGCAATGAAAATGAAATCCCATTGAAATCAAATCTAACCCTGTGTGAGACTGAATTAAGCTGGAAGTCGATCTTTGAAGCAGAAGCTGTTTGTAGATGGATACACTTTGTATGTAGAAAACTGAGCACTCATCAGACAGCCCTCAAATAATAAGTGTAAATGTAGTGCAGTTTAAAAGTCTGATCTATGTAACACAGGGCATTCCACTTCACAAAGTTGCTCCTCTGCTGAACCCATGAACTTGTGTGTAACCAAACCGTTCCCTCCAGGGAGGCATCCAGCATTGATTTAGAAGAGGCTGAGCATCCACTACATTACTTACTACTTTTTGTGCTTCTCCATTACACTTTTGGCATTAAAGAAGTGTCAAATTAGCCTGGCTTCAGCTTCTTCCAGTGGCATCTTCTTATGTCTTTTTTTCCCCACCATATTAAGAAAGTCCCACTAAGGCATTTACACATATAATCAGCTCATCACTGTGCCTTCATTTGATAAAGTAAATGAATCCAGCTCCTTAAACCTCTGTCTAGACTGAATTTGGAGCTCTGGTGTGATGGCAGATACATGGATGTTTTAGCTGTCCTTTAATCCAGCTCATTGGCAGCAGCAGGGATGAAGCTGTGGTGGCCTGGATTTCAGCCTCCCAGGTCCCCAGTGAGTTTCTGCAGCAATTATTGTGGCTGGGTGAGTTTCCAGCTAATTCCTCATTCCTGCCCGTTGCTTAGCCTCCAAGCCCAGTTCTTACTGTTATGTATCCAAGGAGCAGGTGATTTTTTGCTTAAGCCAATTACACAAGACCTTTGCATCCTTTTCAGAACTGTTCTTTGCTTGGGACATTTCCCCCTCCTGTGATGGAGTTACAATTTTCATTGCTTTTCTCTGGATGACTGTTTTCCGTTTGAAACATGGTTTAATGGCACGTGCCCAGTTACCAAGCCCATCATCCTGTTTGACTGTCCTCAGTGCTGTTTAGCATTCCTCTAATTCCCCTGCCACTTGGCACTTTCAGTCATTTTGTAAGGACTTTCAAATCCTGGAGACAAGCACTGCATAGGATGCCACTGGCGTCCAGAAGGCTCCCAGTAATAAATTTTTACTATTTTCCACTGCTCTTTGTTTGATACTTGCCAAATAACAAGTTCTTCACTCATTTAACCTGTAATTTCCTGAGCTGTGGGGTCTCAGTATCACTGAGAGTGTCACACAAGGGTCAGTTTGGTGAAGATTGCTGTGCAGGAGGCTTTGGCCACTCTGTGTCTGTGGCATGATTCAAATACAGAACCACGATGAGGTGATGTGATGGGATGAGCACTTTGCTATCTGACCAACTCCTAAAAACCAGTTGACTGACATTTACAGTAACTAGTATTTTCCTTTCCCATTCTTCTTCCCAAAATTTGCACCTGTTTGTATACATTTATGGGAAGTAATCCCCCAGTGGCCCTGTGTTTATGTATAAAGTTTAGCCTTTTTTGCAGAAAAGTGAAATGCAAGAAGTTGGACACTGTACATTTAAGGCTATTTGAGAGTAAAATTTAACAATATATTGTAATTTTAAAATGTATGCCTAAGGTCATCTAGAGTTATATAAACCTTAGCTCTCCTTATCAGTAGATCTCAAAGTGGCTTGCAAATTAGGTAATTAGTATTATCTTCATTTTAAGGAGCAGAAACTGAAGCTTAGGGAGGTAAAATATGCCCAAGATTACCCCTTAGTTCTTCATCCATATTGAACTCCCCAGCAGCTGCAGCAGGTGGATGGTAACTGGGAAGAGAACACTGAGCAAGATTATCCCAGGAGTGCATTATCAAACAGTGGAACACACAGAGTTTCAATTTCAGAAATTTATCCCAATATTTTGAATTTCATTTTAATAGACTCTAAATCCAGAAATATTTTTACTGCACCGTGGGAATGATTGAACATTGTTTGACTAATAATCTGTTCATTCAGGAATCCTGTTTATCCCTCTCTCTCTCTCTCTAAAAACCCAGTACTGGGATTATTAAATTTTTCAAAGAGACAGTGAACTCTTTCAGACATACTTTGCCTGCAGTAAAGAGGGACCAGCCAGCCATTGTTGCGGTTTTACTGCTTGGAAGTCTAGAAATAGTTGGGATTTATTCATGCTAACTCTTTGTGCCAAAGGATGATCCTTGTTACCAATTTAATTCCACACTTCCTAACTCTGAGCAATGCTAGCTCTTTGTTCTCGTGGGTAAGTAATACATTCTATGCATTATATTTACCATAAATTATATGCATATATATTTAAGCATTCTGCATGTTAACTGTTTCGTGCCTCACAATGAGATCAGAACAATCTTTCCATGGTTGGGATCTGTTCCCTGTGCTTCTGCAGGCAGGAATCAACACAAGCACTGCAGGAATTGTCCTCTGCAATTGTTTTTTTTCACACAGAATATAATTCCTAACCCACGTGTATTCCCTGCAATCTCAGGTAGGGGGTAGTTCCCTGCTATGTTGATTTAAAAGTCATCATTGTTTAAGACCAGACAAACCCTGACAAAAAGGTGAATTGCAATGCAGTAGAGCTATACTAATGCTTTTATAGGGGGAACTAGTCATGTCTAGGTTTTTCAGAGCAAGTGCACCATAAAGAACGTTAATATTTCACCTTGAGATTTTGAACTCTTCATAAACTCTGATGTATGAATTTAGCTTTAAAATAACATTAATATAGTTTATGAACGAAATATTTTTTTTTCAGTGTGGCTGCTAGCTGGGTGGTTAGATCTGCATTTGGAACTGTACACAAACCCTGTCAGAGAGACTGGAAATTTTCAACTCCTAATTAAATTGTAGTGAGAGTTCTAAAGGTTTTATCACTTGCATTTAGTTATATTTGAAAGTATTTTCTGTTTTTTGAGCTTCACGACCTTGGAAGTCCTTCTGATTCCAAGGTTTTGTCTCCACATAAGCTTTAAGAAAGAGTGTTGGATGTCTTTTCCAGCCTAAATGACTCAATGATTCTGTCTCATGCATTCCAGCATCACTTCACCTTGGGGAAGCCTCCCTTGCTGCACATTCTCTGGACAGATTTTACTCTGGTTCTTTTTATGCTCTGCCATACACTGCAACAGCATCTTGGACCTGCCTGGCATTTCTCCTTACCCAGGGAAGGCAGCAGAGATGAGGAGGGGTGTTGGAGATGGATGGGGATGTTTGTGTGCTGGATCCATCTGCAGGGTGTGTTTTGGGAAGGAGGCTGGAGACCAGAAGGGCAGAGAGAGGCCCCTGTGGCAGTGCAAGGGTGCAGCTGGCAGAAATGTGAAAATGTGAAGTCTCTAAATGAGTCTGGAAAGGATTTTGCAGGCAGAGAAAGCAGCGAGTGCGGCAGTGGAGGGGAGGTTTGTGGACAGCAGCTGCCACAGAGCTGTGCCCATCCCAGCTGTCCAGTGTAAAACAAAATGATGGATTTGAGATCTCAGGGAGAAAGATGTGAGGGCATAATACTGCTCTTGTTAAGGAGTAGCTGATGGAAAGGCACGTGCTGTAGTGAGTGGGATAGTTTGGAGTTTCTGGTGGAAGGATCAAGTTCTAACCTTGAAATAACATTTTCCCCTCAGGCACCATGTAGTTCCTGTAGTGGTGTATGAATCTGTACATTCATACACCACTGAGTGGCTAAATGAGCTCCTCAGACCCTTCTGGAAAGCTTTTCCTCCTCTAAAGAGGTGTTTGGGTGCTGGCTGCCTCACCTGATTATTACCTACCTCCCCCCTGTGCCCCTGCACTCCCCCAGGTACCCTGTCACAACATCAACAGCTTCAACCAGTGTCACAGCATCTAAGGTTTAGAAAAAAATACCTTTTTAAAAATTAATTTGGTATTCCTGTTTTTATTTCTCTTCAGAGAAACCTCTGGCTCAACTGTTGTGTGAAGGACATCACAAAGTCATCTCTGTCTCAGCTAGGCCCACAGTCAGAGGACTGTCAAATTGACAGTCAAGAGACAAGGAGAATAGTGGATAATAAAATTGTAATATATTTAATTGTGTCTCAAATGCATGGGGGAAGAAGGAAGTTGCCTGCTAGGAAGGGCAGCATTACAACTGGGCTGAGGCAGAGACTGGTTTAGCCCATGTCTATCAGCATGCTTGCCTTCATGTCCTGTTTTTGCCTTCATGTCCTGTTCTTGTAACTGTTAAACCTCCAGTTTACTGAGAATGCAGTAATTTACTTTGAATAATGGATAGAAACAAGAAAATATTTTGTTAGGTTCCTGTTTAAGAGCTGGATCCTTTGAATCTTGAGGGATTTTTTTAAAGCAGGGAAACAAATGCTTCTTATTTTGTCCCTGGATAAGAAAGTAATTAAAGAGAACCAGAGGAAAAAATAATTTTATTTATATGCTATTCCAAATTTTTCCATTCAAAGTAGTTCATGTCTTTGTGTGGAGCACCCAGTTTAACTGCTTGTAAGGAGAAGGAGCTGCTGGCCTGATCTGGTGTGAGATCTGATGATGATGCTTTTTTCCCGAAGAATCTGAGTGCAGTGGTGCAAGTTCAAGGTGCTATTTTTCAGGCGGTGCTGTGGAAGGAAGATGCAATCCAGCTGAGCTGAAGAGAACATCAAAAGTGGTGCATTTTCTCACGAGTACATTTGGTTTTTCCCCTCTTGCACCTGCTGTTTGTGCATCTCCTTTACTCCTTCCAGACTGAAAATATCTGTGAGGACAGGCGGTCACTAATACTTGGGATAAAATTACCATTCTTTTCAAGTGTCTGTCTATAGAGGAAAAGAAAGGAGAGAATTGTTTGAAGAAACATTGACAGCAGTAGGCAGCTATGCAAATTTTCCCTGGTCTATTTAAACATACACATTGGTTTTAAATATAATTTTGAACTTGTCTAGTCTACAACAAGGTCAAGAAAGAGAGAAATGTACCCTGTGCAGATTATTTCAGACACGAGGCAGCCTGTATACATTTTCACCTTCCCACTCATAACCCAGCATCTTGCTGTTACTGTGTTTTTAATTCTCTTGGGTCGTAAATGGGAAACAAAAGAACCTGGTACTTTTTTCACACTATTACAGATTGATAGATTGGAGCAGGTAAAATAATGCTAGACTTGGTGATGAATTGGGGGAACAAGTCATGTTAGTACATTCTATGCTTCCAGTGTCCAGAATCATGGGTTTCACAGGGCTGAAAGAAATGTGAAAATGTGAAGCCTCTAAATGAGGCTGAAAGGCTTTTGCAGAAGGTCTGCTCTGGTGCAAAGCAAAGTTTTGGTCTTGGTGGAGAAAGGACATGATGAAATGGCTTGTCCTGTGAAAAGAAGAGGTCAGAGCAGATGAGCACAGTGGTAACCTTGAATGCTAAAATGTGTGGCTTCTTTCTTTCACACGACTTTGATGATCTCACATGGTGGTAAAGAAGGATTTGAAAAAAAAATCCTAGTTTTTCCTTTCTTTTTATTTTTACAGCAAAAGGGTTGCTGGTTTTTGTATGGAGCTTACTGCTCCATCTTCCCTAACTTCCCCAGGTATTCTGCATTTGTGGTTAATGCAGGACAGATGCTTTTCTTACCTCAAAGAGTGACAAGGGATTTCTTACCAGTTCTGCTTTTACAAGGTAGGCATTTTAAACCCCATGTTTTTATGAGTGGGCTCTCTCAGCCTGCAAGCACCACGACAAGGATTTCTAGAGAGTACATAAAGTCATGTCCTGTCACTGCCAGCTTCTGACTCTTCTCAAATCCTCCTAACTGGACACAACACTGCAGGAACTGGCCTCACATGTGAGGAGGAGATGGGAGGGACCTTCCTGGACCTGCTGGCAGTTCTGTGTCTCATTCAGCCAAGGATTTCCACCATGGACATGTTCAACTCTGGGTTCTCTGGGAATCCCCAAACCATTTTCTGCCAAACCACTTCCCAGCATGTATTGGTGCATGGGGTTGTAGCTCCTTAGGCACAGGCTTTGCATTTCTCCCTCCTGGACCTTCTCATGTTCCTGTCAGGAGCTGGAGTAGCTGACAACACTGAGATGTGGTGACTGACAGCAAGTGGGGCTGTGTCCAGCAGTTTGTCTGTGGTGCTTTTGTTTTTGCTGAGCACTTTTCCATCACTCTCATATCACATGTGAGGCAGGATGACAAAATAAACATTGGGGACTGCCCCATATTTGTCCTTATGGATCTCAGGGAAGTATTTTTCCAGGGGAAGAGGGCCATGACTGAGTACATGAATGTGTGAGCAGCTGCCCAGGTCTGGAAGTGGGTGAACACCTTCCTGGAGAAGAGCTGCTCTTTTTCCCTGGTTCTTGCTGTGTGTTTGCAGTGACCCAAAATAAATCACCTGGGTGCCATGTGGCCTCCAGCAATTACTAGAAATGCTGGGGCAGAGCTGGCTCAATGCTATTACCAGGCTCACTTGGTCTTTGAAATTGCTGGTTTAGAAAGATAGAGAATGGTTCTGACTTCTGTCTTAAAACTGCCTCCTTCCTGCAGTTTTATAGAGAATTAGGAAAATGAAAAATGCAAGGATTTTTTTCTAGAAATTAGTAGTTTATAGATCACGGTAGTCTGCTTTGACCTTGTTTAATAGAGAAAGTGCATATTCTTAATTGAATATCCCTGTAAGCTTCAGAAGCACGAGATATATCCAAAGCTCACATTTAAAGTTTGCATTTGAAAAGTTAATAAAATGCTTCTATTTTTTACCTTTTCCCAGTGAATTTTTTATGTGCATTTTTAAGGTCATGTATAAATAGCCAGACACAAATGTTTGTGCAGTGCTGGTGGTGTGGTATGATATTTTAAGCTGTTCTGATTGTTAAATGATGAACAATGGATTTACGTTTGTGTGAATGCGATATGTATGTGGTAAATGGCACAGCCAAGTTTGTACATAATTTTTTTCTTGAAGTTTTACCGTCTTTTCTGTTCCCTGCTTGTTATTTTACCTCACTCAGGGCTTCCCTTAACATTCCAAGTCCCTGACTCCTATCAGCAAAAGGCATTTAAAAATAAACCTAGCACTGGCACAGGGTACCCAGAGAAGCTGTGGCTGCCTCATCCCTGGGAGTGTCCAGGGCCACATTGGATGGGGCTTGGAGCAACCTGGTCTGATGGAAAGTGTCCCTGCCCATGGCAAGGGGTTGGAATGAGATGATCTTTAAGGTCCCTTGCAGCCATTCTGTGATTCTGTGGTGATTCTAATATAGAAATGCTATGTTTCCTTTAGCAGATATGAATATTTTTCCTAATTTTTACCTGCTCAGCATTCAAATTAAATGAAAATTAAACTTTTGCCTGGGTGCTTTTCCTGTCCCTAACTTGTTTGATATCTTATCCACAACTCTCTGGTAAAAAAATGACATTATAACTGGCTGAAATGATGTTCAGCATCTCCTTCCATGTCCTTGGTAATATATTTCCTTCCTAAAGATACTTGGATTTTCAATTTTCCTGCTCAGTACTGAGGTGGTACACTGCTGAAAATCCTGGTGTTTCTTCGCTGCACTCATCTACCCCATCCACTGATGCATCCACACCATCACAAACTCTGGGGTATTTTTCCAGCGGGAATGACTTGCTGACATGTTCCTGGGTTGGTGCTGCTGTCAGGAACAAACTGCTCCTTGCTGGGTGCTACAGGAAAATGTTCCTCAGGGGCAGCTTAGTGTGTGGGTCCCAGGCTACAATTAAAGCAGCTGTTTATCATTAGTATAATAGCTAAATGTATTTCTTAATGGCATTTAAAATCAAGATCTTAATTTGAATTTAAATGCTTAATGATATATATATATATTTTTTTTTTAGTTTGAAGCATTGCTGCTTCAAACAGTATTTTATTCACTGCAATGTATTCAAACATTGCAGTATTTTAAAATTTTTTTTCCAGTTTATTTTTGTCCCTCAAGTTTAGTTGGGGCAAAAACCAGTAAAGACTTAAGGATCAGACTTTTGGGCTGCTCCAGTGTTCCTAAATCAGCAGGAGCCTTACTGTAGCTGAGAATGATTTTCCCTCAGCAGGATTTGCAGACTTGGGAAGCCTTTGAATGAACTTCAGTGGCTTAGAATTAGATTTCAGCAGCAGAAATGTCCCCAGAAGTCTGAAAACAGGATGTCATCTCTCTTACACAATGTCTCCAGAAGGGAGAAGAAAGAATGTTTTGATTCCTTTCACATTTACCTGTGTTACCTTGAAGGAGCTGTACTTCTCCCACTTTACAACGTCTTCAAGCCCGGAGCCTGAAGCTACTCTTGTGTGGCAATTTAGAGAAACCATTCAGGTCTGAGACTGAATATCACCGAGCAGAAAGGACATTTACTAGCACTGGATGAGGTCTGGGTGGTTCTGACGTGATTTCTGACACGGTTTCCTTCTTTTCCTGCAGGCTGGACCAAGTTTGCGCGGCTGACGCGGGCGCTGACCAACAGCCGGAGCGTCCTGCAGCAGCTGACGCCCATGAACAAGGCTGAGGTGGTGCACAAGCACTCCCGCTTGGCCGAGGTAAGTGGGCTGGACACCAGCCTGAGGGAAGGAGGGAGAACCCACCCTAATTCCCATTGGTAAAGGATATTCTTAGAGGAAAAGATTTTTTTCCTCCGGCTCTGATTTTTTCAGCCTCGCCTCTACCCGTCTGAAAGCAGCGCCACGTGGCAAGCCCTCGTTTTTAGGACAGGTTATAAAAGCACTCTCTGTAGGCCACTTTTATTTAAATGACCCTATTTCTGTGCACACAGCCCTCAGCTTCCTGGTTGTTCCTTAACTCAGGGTGGGTGCACAGTGTGCTCCTCTGCTGTGCTGTCTCACTGTGACATGGAACCAGGACTGGTGTCCTGGAGTCCCTCTCTCAGGAAAATGGGATTGTTTGAGAACCCTCTTTGGCAACATTGCTGTCTGTGTCCCCATGGACTGCACATATACCCTGATCTTGACTTTCTTGCAATGCCAATCCCACACAATATTTCCCTCATTGCTTTTCTCTTCAGAGCTGATTAAATGAACTCTTTGGCAGGTTGCAAACATCTCATTAACAGTGCAGGTGATGCAACAAGTGAATACCATCAGGTTAACTGATGAAACAGGCTTCCATCTTCATGTCCACTGGTAATGAATAATAAATGGGTCAAAAATAGAGAGTCAAAATATATGAGCTACTGAAAAATACAGCCCTTGTGCCAGAGAATTTATCCTGTATTACTGATAGCAGCTTTAAAGGTTTGAGTTTATTTATTTTTTGTTTTCATTATCTTTTTGGTTTTAATGAACTTTGATAATAAAAAATTCAAATTATCAGAATGGAAACCCACAGTTTTCAGGTGTTGGCAGTGCAGTGTATTCCCTTGCATGACCCCATACTAATAGCTTGGATAAATGCTAGATTACTGACACCTCATGCTTTTCAAATTCATGACATTTCAGTGTCCTGTAAATCCAGTTATGTCCATTCTTGTTTAGTCTGGAGAAGGGAAGACTGGAGAAGATTTGGTAACAATATTCAAAAGCGTTCAAAGCAGCTGCATGGAGTGAGGGAGGAAATTGTTCACCACGACCACTAGAGCTAGAGGAAAAAGAAATAGCATTAGGTCACAGCAGGGGAGATTTAGATCAGGCAGCAGCAAAAGCTCAGGTAAGGGAGTAGGTGTGCTCAGGAATAGGTGGGATGAGGTTGTACTCAGGAGTAGTTGCATGAAGAGTGTGAAACTCCTCTCTTAAAAGCAGTTTATGGCTGGAAAGTGCTTTGTAGGCACAGTGCTGTGAAGAAAGACTGAGGGAGGTTCACCATCGCTGTACAAGCCCCATTTTCCATATTCCTGTGTCTGAGCAGGAGCATTATCTTCATAGCTCATCCCTTGCAGAATGTGCTGCTCACCTTATCAGACTTAACAGTTACCAGTCATTTTCATTAGTGGAACACAGGAATAATTCAGACAGTCTGTGGTAAATGCAGCTGCCTAACAAGATACTGTATTGTGTATTCTTTGGTGATTTAAAATTAAAAATCCATGCAGCATGAAAGAAATAATCATTATAGTTCAGTGGTCTCCACAGCCACTTGCCACCCACTCACCGTGTCAAACTCAGCATGGTATTATGTTAAGAATAATAATTATGCTTTTAGAGTATCGTGGGAGCTCCCAAGCACTCCACCACCAGAGGCACAGGGAACTATCAAACATTTGTTAATAGCATTCTGCTTGAGCCTTGAGTAGCTTACTTTTGCAGCTCTAGTGAGGATGTTTCCAGCTCCTGCCCCAGTGAACAAGGCAGGGAACAAACAGGCCTGAAGAAACCAGGGAAAGAAGTCCCAGTGCTGATTTATCAGCCAAGTGTTGGACACTGATGTGTCCAAAGAGATATCTGGAGATAACAACCAAATTACAAGGCAAAGCCAGGATGATGTGCTAAGTGCATGTGAAAATTTTCACTTTGAAAGAAAATTTCACAAGGCTGCTGTGAGAAAATGATTGGGTTGATTGCTGCTTTAATTCCAGTGGAAACCTCATGGCTCCACCAGCAAGTTCAGTGTGCTGCAGTGGTTATAGGACTATAGAGGTGCTGATAGTAAGTCTGTCCTGGGCACTGGGGGAACAGTGGAGTTTGATGTTTCTGTGGGTCTCACCAAGGGTTTGGCATCTGTGGTGATATCTGACAAGTGCCACTGGCACCACACCACTCCACAGAGGGCTTTGTGTTACACTGGAGCTGGTGTGACACGAGGCTGTTGGCCAAGGGAGCAGCCACAGGCTCCTGGAGGTCTCTGCTGCTCTCTCACCACTGCCTGTGTTGTGCTTTTCTGGCCAAGGCACAAATTTGTGCAATTCTACTGACCCTGTAGAAAAGAAATAGCTAATTAGTGTGACAAGTTAGTTTTTTGTTGTGTCAGCTCAATGACTTTCCTTACAGATTGTGATTGCTAAATATAGGCTTAGGGAGGGTGGGATCAGGTAGGCAGAAGCAGGTTTGCATCCCTTCAGCCTGACATTGGCCCAGATTTCACATCTTGGGAAGCCACATCCCCCATCACAGAATGAGGGAGGCTGTTGTTGTCCCTTGGTGATTCCCGGAGAACAGATTTTCAGCAGAGCCAGGCTTTTACTGTTGGAGCTCAGTAACAGCTTTCTCTTAAAAAATTCTAAAAGACAAGACTGCAAAGAATGGAGAATCCCTATCTGTGGTGCTTGAGTTCATATTCTTAGATATTATACAGTTTATTCAGAGCCATTTACTTTTCTCCATTGAGGAACCATCCTGTGATCAGTTTTACACATCTGAGGCTGCTGTTTTCAATCCAGCTGTCCCTGGAAATATGGTGCATCAGTCTCAGTATGGGGCAGGTGTGGGGCTGAAATGAGTTTTGGAGTTGCTGTAATTATTTATTTTATCTCATACAGACTTCAGATCCCCAGATGGATCCCCAAATGGATCTTTCAGTTGTCAGTGCAATAAATTGCCATGTGTGCGTTCCCTTGTGCCTTTGTTTCTTGTGTTGGGCTGAGATAAGAAGTAATTAGATTAGCTGGGAGTGCCTTAAGTGATTTTGGCTTCGTTTTTGCAGTGTTTCCAGTTCCACAATTTTACAACAGTGAGCATGCAGAAGATTATAGTCCTGTGAAAAAAAAAAAAAGAGAAGTAAGTACCAGAAACAGAGAAGCCACTAGTGATATTGAGCTTGTGGGAGCAACAATTTTTTGAAGAAAATATGAAGGAAGCATGATACTGGTGGGGTTTTAGGACAAAAGTTGTGCATATGATGCCTTATTTTAGGTGGTGGACCCCAGCAAGGCTGGGGTCTCTTTCACCTTTGATAGGGTGTTGCTCTATCTCAGCACTGATTTAAAAAAGAGGTCAGGCACAAAGAATTAGTCTTATAATTATTACAAATCTGAATGAATATTCATGTTTAGGTTACATGTTAGAAAGAAACTCCTTACTGTGAGGGTGGTGAGGCACTGGATCAGGATGCCAGAGAAGCTGTGGCAGCCCCATTCCTGAAAGTGTTCAAGGCCAGGTTGTGTAGGGCTTGGAGCAGCCTGATCTAGTGGAAGATTCCCTGCCCATGGCAGGAGGGTTGAAGGTAGATCATCTTTTAGGTCCCTTCCAAACTAAACCATTCTGTGATTCTGTGTTCATAACTGCAAAGCATAAGCTGGTGTTGCAGCACCCAAAACCTCTTTGTGGAGTCTCTCATCCCCTGCTCTTGGCATGGTTTCTCCTCAGTCCATCTGCAACTACCTCCCTTTGTGCAGGAATATCCTCAGATACTGCGCTGCTCTCATTCATTGATTGATAGCTGCCTCCACACATCCTAAATAAATAATTTAGAAATTGTGGGTTGCAATGTCCCATGAGCACCGTCCCGTCTCTGCTGCTCCTCACAGCAACCTGTAGGACCCCTCACTGGAACCTATTGACTGAAAAAAGTAACATTTACCTCTCTGCCTCTTACAGGTTCTCCAGCTGGGATCTGATATTCTTCCTCAGTACAAGCAAGAAGCTCCAAAGACTCCACCACACATTATACTCCACTATTGTGCTTTTAAGACCACCTGGGACTGGGTCATCTTAATTCTAACCTTCTACACAGCAATCATGGTTCCATATAACGTGTCCTTCAAGACAAAGCAGAACAACATTGCCTGGCTGGTGCTGGACAGCGTTGTGGACGTTATTTTTCTGGTTGACATTGTTTTGAACTTTCACACGACCTTTGTTGGCCCTGGGGGAGAGGTTATATCTGATCCCAAGCTCATACGGATGAACTACCTGAAGACGTGGTTTGTGATTGATCTTCTGTCCTGTTTACCATATGATATCATCAATGCCTTTGAGAATGTGGATGAGGTAAGTGACTGTAGTCTGTCTCAAAATTATTTTTTCTAAATTAATTATTCTAAGTAAGGATTAATTTTGAAGCTTGTTTCCAGAGAGGCAGCTCATGCCCTATGCAAATACAGGGGGGTGGCCTTGAGCTGCTGGGATTTCCCAAAGAGTCATTCCTGTGTTGGTGGAGAGGTGTCCTAGGGTTCCAGTGCCAGGTGTGGATGTTTATTGTAGTGACAGGGGTTTTAGAATGACTTGGATGTCATCCAAAGTCCCTGTTGAAGTGGACTGGGCCAGCTGGGTGTCCCCTGTCACAGCCTCACTTTTCAGGTCTTTGGGCAGTTCTAACCCATTGCAGGACTTGGTTACTGTTCTGTATTTGCTCTGGCTGAAGCTGGTGACAAATCTGCTACTTATATGAAAGTAGGGAATGGTTCTGAATAATTATATTTTTAAATCCTACTCTAGGACTACCTTTTGAACCAGGCTGTAATTTTCATTGTTTTTTTTAATGCCATTTAAAATGTTCAGTTGAGAGGGAGATTTATTTCCATTTTTTTGGTACAATTCTTTAACTACAGCTAAAATTTGAGAAACTGTTTGAAGAGAGAAAACATAAATATTGTAGATGGATGCTGGATTAAAGCTTTTTAACTCTAAGTGTGTTAACATTTATGCAGTTGAGCTTGTGGCCTAAGCTAATACAGAAAACAAGCAATAACTACAACAAATAGTGCATGCACGAGTCCGTGTAAAGAAATTCATTATTATAATGGAACTGTAATGACTTTAGGACTTGTTTTAATTTTTCTCTAGAGCTTTTTATCTTCAGGGCCATAAACAGATAAAAAGCCTCTGTGAATTTTTGAACATTTTAACAGTTTTTTCTTAGAACCGTTTAGTTGGTTGTTTTGTTTGTTTGTTTTTTAATTCTCAATTCTGCACTTATATATCCTCACTATATAAAACCTACACACTTTTTTTTAATGCAGGGTTTGCTGCAAATTTTGTAGAGATCCTTTAAAATTCCATCCCTGCCTCTGTGTACTGCGTAGCATCTTTTGACATTGTTCCATTTTATTTATAGCAAATATGACAGAAGTGATAATACTTGCAGCTTAAATTCAAGATCCCATGAGTGCTGCCCATCTGAAACCAGGTTGTACAGTCAGGCTGTTTAAGAAGGTGATATTAGCAAAACTGTAGTTGTAATACATCTTTTTAAGGTAACCAGTTTCAGACTCAGACTCAGGCTCACCTGATTTCTATAAAAAATGGAGCTTTAGCTCCAGATTTTTGTGCTTTAATATGTAAAACAAACAGAAAATTTCTGTGCCCAAGCAGGACAGATTTAAAGGATGAGGTTAACATCTTTCTCTAACATATACATGGGAAATAAGCCATCTGCAATATTTGTGACAGGGAAGAGAACCTTGACACAGCGCATTGTAACTGAGACCTGCCAAAAGTGACAAACTGTAATCAAGGTGAAATAACCGTAGAAAGATACCATGAACTGCAGTGATCCTAGAGCAGCTGTCATTTACTTTCAAACAAATGAAACATTAACTCCCTTTAAATAAAGGAGCCAACAGTAAGATTCCCTTGTCAAGAAGTGCTGTGTTATGGCTCTGGAGCCTCCAGCAGGTGCTGGTTTATGTTTACTTGATTTCCCTCCCCTCCAACTCCAGCTTTCCCTGGTGTCTGAAAAGAATTGAAGTGATTTTGAAAACAGCTGTGTAAACAGTAAGCCTTTCCTCCCTGGGTCTACATTTTCTCTTATCTCTGTCCTTCAGGGGTTATATTTTTATTTTTTTGTCATATCTTTTCATTTGTGACATTTAAGTCTTTTGAGCTGGTTGGTGTGTTCTGGGTGGTTGCAGTTATTAATGTTCTTTATCTTCATTTGGTTTTTAACATTTATTTTAACTGATGCTTCTTCTCTGGGATTTAATTTTTTGGACCCCCAGCAGCAGAATGTTTATAGGTAAAGAATAAGTAAATCTATAATCTTAATTTGGGAGAGATACTCTGATTAAAAGCAATGTTTCTCGTTAGAAAGTGGGTGTTTCCTTTATAAGGCAAGTAGGAGAGAGAAGAGCTCTTTTAGCTCTTGATTCTGCTAGATTTTAACTCTTTGTCTAGGCCCTGGCTGTTGGATAAAAGCATTAAAGTTGATGATTGTGGCATTTCAGATAAAGCTGTGGAAGATGACCTTAGCAGTAAGGACCTTGGGAGCAGGTCCTGGTGCTCTTTGAGTTTTTGGTGTGGTATTGAGGGATGGACCCAAATCAGAGTGAACAGCCCTAAAAGCCAGCTGAGTGAAAGGTGACTTTCCAAATTTCCCTTGTTTTTCCCACATCTGACCTTGTTGTGTCCCACATAAAGTATCAAATGCTTTTTTGCTAGTTGTTAAGGAGCTAGATGAGAATGGGGAATACCAATGAGGGGGTTTCTTTTCCTCCCTATGGGCAAGTCTCTCACTCATGAAGAAGGATATGGCCAAAGAGGGATTTTGTCTCTTTGTTGCATTTGTAGACTGCTCTATGTGATAGAGGTGCTTGAAGTGAATTAAGATGCCTTATGCACTAAAGTGCTATTTATAATGCCAAAATTAAGGAGATAAATTGAAAGGTTTACAAAAAATAAGAGTTGGAAAAGGGAAATGTGTGTTTTCTTACCGAGGGTTGTAGTTCTTCAAATGCAGCTTGGCCAGAGTAAGAACGGTGTCGGTTCCCTCACAGACAACTTTAGGTGAAGGCTGCAGTTCCCACCTGAGGCAAACATGACTGCAAATCAAAGTTATTTTGTTGTTGAGTACATGTAGAGCCCTGGTAGAAGGATTTGATGGAGAGGATTATGACACAGGAATTGTGAACTGGGAGGGATTAAGATGATTTGAGGCAGAATTAGAGATGTAGGTTTCCAAGCCTGGAGCTCCAGAGCGAGGCTGTTGGAGCCTGCTCAGGGAGATTGGGATGTGAGAGGGAAAGATAACACAACAGAGACACCTAACACGGCACAGAGTGACCTCAGGTGATGTGATGGATGAGGAATTAAGTGGCTAAGTGATATTGATAGGGTAGGAAAATACAGTAAGATAGGCTGGAGAAAAATGAGCTGATGGAGGGGACAATGGAATCCTTAGTGGGATATTTGATTTAGGAAACTTGCTAGGATGATAGTCCCAGAAAATCAGAAAAATTCATGGTATCTCTTCTAATTGGGCAGCATATCCTGCTCTGAAATATGTTCTGACTAAACCAAAACCATACAGAAAATCTTTCTTCTACAGAAGTGTAACAGGGGATAGTGTAGAAAAAGGGGACAGCATAATACATACTGAGGTATCTAGGCAGTTTTCAAGGATCAAACCAGAGCAGTGTGTGTGCTCAGTCTCTGAAACTTGGCTGAATTTTTTTTTTTAGTATAAGAGTTGTTTGAAACTTCAGATTTAGTCTTAAAGAGTCTGCCTGTCTCTTCTTTGACATTATAAAAAAAAAAAAAAAAAAAGACAAAACTTTGGATTAATGGATAATATGGTGTTTGGGTCCAAAGATTTTGGTCCCATGAAGTTCCTGTAGGTATTAGGATGTGAAGTGTGTAGCCACCAGAAATTGGATTTTTGCCTTGAAGTTACATGTTGCTTTGTAGTGCTTCTAATTTTCTTTTCCTTGAGTAATGACCTTTAGGTAACAACTCTTCCACTGCTGTATGCAACAGTTTATAAAATTTATAAAATCATGGCTCCCTGCTTTTGAAGCTGGAGAATTATGTTACCTCAAGACTTAGCCTTTATTTGTGTTCTGCCAGTTAGGGAGATAAATATCTGACCCCTCTCAGTCTGGGCTACCAGAAAGTTGTTTGTAACTGTTCCTTCCATACAAGTCAGAATTATCAGACTCATATTGTGATGAAATTGTCAGAAAATTTGCAGGTGCCCAAGGATGCTGATCAGATATGGTCAAACCATGCTAAAATCTCCCTTTGGGACCAAATACATCTACTGGCATCCCAGAATGTTGGGCAGGTGTTTGGCTCTTGTCTTCACTTGTATTTGAGCCTCTGCAATTAAGTATTTTGAGTAAATATTCCCCAAGCTAGATGGGTGGATGAGCTTTTGGCCAAATGGAAAATGCTTCCACACCTTAGGGTTAAATTCAGCTAAAGAAGCCCCTTATTACTTTGAAAAATACGATTATTTTTTTTTCTGGGAATTTTAACTGAGATTCATGAATTTAGGAGTTTCTCATGAAATAAAACCTAGAAGCTGGATCTCCTCTCTGCCAGAAATATGGCCCTGGAATGACATGTCACGTTCTGTGAAGGAAGGGACACGAAGTCAGGGTGATATCCAGATGGTCTTCAGATCAGTTGTATGAAAGATCATCTTTTCTGCAGAAATTAATTTTCACAAGCCAATGGCTGGAAGTGGAAGCAGAGAAATTCAAATGACCTAAACCAAAGTTCTGTGCCCATTGTTTAATAATGTAAGACTACGTGACTCAGTGGCCTTTAAAATTTAGTGATCTAAATTAAAGCATGGACTCCTTGTAATTTTAATTTTCTTTTAATTACTATTATCGATCTATTTCAGCACTGTCAGAAACTTCTCTGTATCACTGCAATTAATAGAAATTAAAATTGCAGTGTCTGCAAATTGAAAGCAAATAAAAGCTGATTAAGCTGGTGTAGCCATATTCACACCTGCAGTGCTTTACAGCAAACAGTCCCTTAGTGGGAGGTATTTGAAGGAGGATTTTTGGGCACCAATCAGGCTGAGTGGTGTTTGCAAGGTGAAGATAAATTGGTGTGTTTCAAGGGTGTGACTTTGGCTCTGAAATTCAGTCTATGGTTAGCTACCTTTTTTAAATCTAGGTGCCTGACATGGGGAAAATAATTCCCAGAACGAAATCCTGGCTAAAACCAAGTGTTAAACTATGATGCAAATTCCTGGCAAGTAATGACAGAAGCTCTAACCCTGGGACCTGGCATTTCCCCCCTTGTTATGCACTCAGAAGACAATTCAATATGAAGAGTGCTGTCATTCTGAGTGCTGTAGTGTGTGAAAACCCACAATAGAATAATACAGTTACATGAGTATGGTATGAAGTTATAAATGTATCCACTGTAGGCATCTATTTTGTAGATTTTCAACCATTTTCATCCCTTTCACTTATTCACCTCTATCACTCCATTGCATTTGGCTTTTATTCTAAGCTTTTATTAAAGTTCTGCTACTGTTTAATTAATCAGCTTTTAGGTTTTTTTCTTAATTAATTAGTCAGCTACTTTAATGTTATACAAGGTCTGGCATATGTCTGCAGGTTTCCCTCTGGAGACACCTGAATGTCTCCATGATGTGAGGGGCAGCTTGTGAAAGGAAGGAGCTGAGCCAGAGCCAGTGCAGGGGGTGGTGGCCAACCTGATAGCCTCATACACCTCTGATGTGGTTATGGCAAGCTGAACTGTAATTAGATGTCCCGGTGGTCTTTTTTTTTTTTGCCTTTTTTTAAAAAAAAATATTTTTTTTTATTTTAATGTGATGTATGTATTACTGGGAAGCAGATGTTGGGTACAAGCCATTTAAATCAAATCTTTGGTCAGAGCTATATAAGCTGATGCAGAGTCCAGCAGAGGAAATTGTTTGTGGAGCACTTTTAAGGGAAGCTTGGAGTCCTGTGTGATCCCTTTGGCTCACAAAGGAAGGGAAGGCTTACAGAGGAGATCAGGAAATGAAATAATCTGATCAGATGCTCACTGAAGTGATGCTGATGGGAGTAGCACAAATTCCCATTTTGTCCTCCACCCACCTTCCCTATGTGAGTGAAAATTATCATATTTCATGTACTGTCTCTTTTGCCTTTTTTTTGGGTACACTGATGCATTAACAAGTAAACAGTGCAAGATGCCACATCCCCCTTACCTTGCATCTAGAAGAAATATTTTGAAATCACCCTTCTCCTTATAACCTCAGTTATTTGCTGTTTCAAATGTGCTGCACTGTATAGTTGTATCATAAGCAGTTCCCTGGAAGTTTATTTATAATGTTACAGCTTATTGATATTTGTGTTAGAGGAAAAAAAAAAAATACAGTGTTGCCATCACCCTGGTAAAAAACGAGAAAATAAATCCCAAGCAATAAATTTTAATATTTAGTATTTATTTAATAAATAAATACTTTCAGAAAATGCACAAAGAAACCTACTTGCTTTCATTTTGCTGTAAAGACTCCAATTTTTGCCTGCTGAAGTCACTACTCCCATTGCTTCCAGTGGTGCAGGGTCAAGTATTAACTGGACTCTGCTTGTATCTGGACCTGGGATCTAGATAGCTGGTGCTAAGAAGCAAAGCCCTTTACACTCCTGTGTGTATCTACATAATTGAATACAACTCTAAATTCTGCTCTTGAAGCGGTGATAAATCAGAATTGTCTCTGTTTTGTCATTCTATCATTTTGATTTGCATCTATGCAACTTAATTATATTAATTGTTTACTGAGAATTAAAGATTTCTGATGCACGTTGGAAGATTTATTTTAACATAAATTCCAGTAAAGCAGCATTAAGGAGCTAACCAGGGATTTTAGAGCTAAGCTCTATTTAAGTAGCTAAGCTTGAAAATTTCTTTTGGGAATGATTTGCTGGTTGTATTTCAAACAGCCTTTACCTCCTCCTGCATAGAATTGGACTTTTTGGTTGTGTGCCTGCTCACCAATCCAGTCATTCCCAAAATCTGTAGGCACTTTGTTTTCTCTTACACTGTGTGCCATCATGTAACAACTGTTTGGTGGAGATTGCCCAGGGTTTGCAAAAATCCTGCTTCTTTCACTTCTTCAATACTAAACTACACAGAATCAGCTACGTGATTGATTTGGGTGATTGTTTTTGTTTTTGTTATTATTTCTGGTGAGAGAAAGGTAAGGAAAATTTTGCCCATGGATCTTTAAATAATTTGGACTGTATTTCAAAATGTGCTAAGCATGGGATTCACCTGATCAAACATGGGGCCAGGCACTCCCCACAAGGAGATACAGGCACATTTGGGGCATGGCTCCGTACGTTCTAAGATGCATCTCCAGAGAGGGTCTGAGGAGTCATCCTGCTACAAAACTTCTATTTCTCACCCTTGAATGTAGTGACACTAGGGTGACTAGCTCAGATGAAAACTCCTCTGTGGTCTAGTTTAGGCTGGGGTGAAATATATCCTCCCTTTAGACTGTAATTGCCTCTATTTTTCAAAGGATAAAAGCAAAAGCAGAAAAAACCCCAGGTGTAAAAGTCAAGGGGTCCTTTTGAGTCTCTGAGTCATCAGCTTTGGTGAGCAGGTTCATCATATCACCCCTCCTATAAAGTGGTCAAAATCCACGTTTCCTCATGATATCTTAATAAATATCTCTTAATTTGCAGTCTGTGCATTCCTCCCTGTGCCAACCTCCTTGGTTAAATCTTTATTTTCCCTCCCTCATGTTTATCTCCTTGATGTGCTTAGAAAGAAAAGTCATCTCTCCCCTGCATAAACATGCCTGTTTTCCTTTCCTTAGTTTAAGCAAACTGGTCTTGGCTAGACACCTCATTTATGAACATTTTTGTGGCTCACTCTGCAGGAAGTGAAGTTCAAATACATCTCTTTAGGGCAGAGCTTTACAGATTAATCCAGGTGGAGAATTCATCTTCACTTTGCAGTTGGGGTTTGACTTTTCCTGTTGATGATGGAAACACTCAGTTGATCTATCCTGGAGCTGGATTAACCCCTTCTGTGAGTGCAGCTCACTGATTGTTCTGAGTCATGTGGGATGGGTATGTGGGATTAACCCATATACCCAAATATTTCCTTTTCTCAGTAGTCTTCAGTTAAAGATCCTTGTAGCTGTAGACATTTTTGTTAATTTGGGCTGCAATGGATGCCTTGGAACTCTGTACTGTCAAGCTTTATCCCATTTTCCTTTATTCCCACTTGGTTATTCTCTGTCCCTGACAGTGTGTTCCAAAGGTGCCACTAGCAGATTCTGTGATCATTATACTATTTCTGTTTATGTCACTAAGAAACCAGCAAAATCACTGAGAGTCACCGTCCGTAATCCATGCTAGACTCCCTTTTTATGATTTCCATTTTTCTACCCTGTCCACAAGTTCTTCAGTCACCCTGGTATCCCGGTGGTGGTCCCTATTTTTCCCTGTGTTTCTCAAGAATTTCACCTCTTATGTTACTGAAATAGTACATTTATTGTATTTAGAAAATGGGCTGTGTTATCAGAGAAAGCTATCAGGAAACCTTGGATAGATCCCAGCTAGCCTAAGCATAGCTAACCTACTGCTCCACTGATTGCATTTTGATTTATCTCAAAGTTTCTAATTATGCTTTGCCTTAACATTTGTTCAGGTAATGTATCTGTTTATTTCCTTCTTGATGCATTAGATTTTCTGGGAAATATCAACATCATTTTTGGATACTAATGCTCAGGATTAATTTAATTTTTAACCCAAGCCTGGATCATTTTTACTTCATTGCAGCTCCATCACTTTAGCTCTTTGTTTTTTCCAGTTTTGAATTTGAGGGACCTTTGGGTATTTGTTTTAGTATTCTTTGCGAGGAAAAGTTCAACGTGGCATTTGGCAATTCTTACTTTATCTCTTCTTTCTCTCCAAGGTGTAGTTTTCTGTTGATCAATCTTTTATTTCTTATATATTGTCAGTTCCCTGTTTCTGTTTTCCTCCTGTGGGTGATGATTTACTCATTTATAGCTGACGCTCAGCTTTGCAAGTTTTTCCCCTTCTTTGAGTTACAACCTTTTGTACCTTTGCTGTAAGGACATTCCTGGTGTCTGACTCTTCTACCTCTCATAGTCCACCTGTCTTCACTTACTCCTGTCTTTAGTTCAATATTTATAATTTTCCAGCTATTGCCCTTTTGAGAGCAAGAACCCCATTCCAGTTTACTTTGTGATCGTTCACTTTTTATGAACTGATTCAATTCCTTCTTCAAGCCAGTGGGGACTTGTGCAAAGCCCTGCAAGAGCCGAGGGTAGCGTAGCATCACATTATGTGAAGTAATTGGCTGTTGAATGAAGAAATAAGCATGCTGTTGCATCTGCAGAGCATCTCAGCCTCCTGTTATTAATAGCATTTATTCCCCAAGCTCATCTGGAGCGGGATCAGTCTCACATTGGGAGGCAGATCCAGCTCTCAGGGTTTCCCAGGATGGGTTTGGTTTCTCCTCACAGCAGCAGTGTAAGTGATAGCCCTCAGCTCCCGTGGGAGGGGAGGGAGGGAGGGGATTCATCCCCTCCTGGCTGTTGGACATGGATGGGGTGAATCACTCCCCTGACATGCCCCACTCCTCATCCCCAGGGAGGAAGGGTGGGCTGCCCACAGGGACAGGGAGGTTGGCCATCAGCTGGCTGTGGGAATGTTCCTGTGGGTCCCAGGGGGTGCCTGGAGCTCAGTCCGTGCTGCAGCCACACAAACCCATTTTGCTCTTGCACAGAGGTGAGCCCTGGCTGCATACTCCTCTGAGGATCTGATCACTTTTATGTCAGTTTTGCTGTAATTGCTTGTGTCCAGCATAAAGATGGGAGCTTAAATTTAGTTTAACATCTGTATATGGTGCAATTGCCCATCGACTGCAGTGGCAGCATGCCCTACCAACATTTCATAGCCCTGGTTCTTGGCCACCCCATAAATTCTTTAAAATTGAGTGAAAAGTTTTTCTTTTTTTTCCTCTGACCTTTCCTGAGACAGTGTTTTCTATTAAATGATGCAGTACCCATCCCCATTTCCAAAGCTTGGAGTATTTCAGTTTTAGAACACATTTAAAATGTGTATTTAGTTTCTTTTTGTTGTTGCTGTTGCGTGTGTACCCACAGCTAACAACAAATACATAAAAAATCATGGAGTGAAATATAATTGAAAAAGTGCCTAGAGTTAAAAACAGATTGTTCCCTAGTAGAAAGAAAAAGTTATGCATGATTTACCATTTCAGCATACTGGGATTTAATTTTGAGGTTTAAGCAGGATTTTGTATATTTAGAGGGTTGAAACGAATGGCTGTTTTTGTTTCTATTTTACTTTTTAAAGAAAAAAAAACATTTATGCAATAATTTCCAACTTCAGAAAAGATTAATTAGATTAGCAAGTAACCAGCTCTTCTTTTTCAGATTTTACAAACATGCAGCTCTGCTATTCTGCTGCTCCTTTAGTGCAGAACAGACTCCACTCTATCTTCCCTGGTTTAGGAGGTTTTAGGTAGAGTGATTACTGACTCAGATGATTTCCTGCCCTTGTTCACCTTCATTTTCCTTTGGTGACAATGTTCCCTTTATCCTCTTGCATGTTTGGCTCTTGACTCCTGTATAACACAACTTTATCAGCTTCATCCTTCTTATCCCTGGTTTATCAGGGATTCATTATGTGCAAGAGAACTTTGCTCCCTGTTCTTGCTGGAGGTGCAGAGATCAGTTCCCATGGCATGCATGGCAATTTTGGGAAACATCTGTCTCAGTCCTGTGGCTGGAAGAGTTCAGCTGGATGCAGACACACAGCTTAGACACTTCTTTTGTCCTGGAAGACAGCAGTTTGCTGTGGTCACATCTAGGGTCTGAAATGGCAAGAGTCAGGTAGTTTTAAAAGGAAGGATTGGTCCCTCTGCATGTCATCAGTTGTGCCTCCACTGTCAAATTTGATTTCCCTTCTTAGTGTATCAAGATAATTTGAGAACACAGATTTTGCAAGGTGCTTGTGTCAAGCAACTTGGGCTTTATTAAATCATGAATGTGCTAATTTAACTCCAAAGTTAAACACCCATCCCCCAAAAATATCTTTCTGGATAAATTTGACAGCATCTATGTCCTTTGCATGGCTTCAGCTGTCTTCTAAATTGAAATGGTGGGACAAAAATGGCTGGTTCAGAGCCACTGCTTGTGTCCTTTCCTGATCCAATGGCCTTAGAAGTCCCTGGACTCCTGTGACTCACATTTGTAGTAGTTAAATTGATGAAGTGTGTCAGATGGAAATTTGGTTCCAAACTTGACACCCAAAATGCAGCTTTGGAGTAGGTGGTTTTTCAGTGTAAAGATTTCTGCAGCTGAGATGATTGATGATGAGCAAGCTGAGTGTCCTCATCTGATTAGGATGTGATAAAATACATCAGCCAAAACCCCAAGGGGCTGGATTGGATGGTTGATAACATAAGGAGATATTCTCAGCTAGAGAACACAGCCCAGCAGCTGTTACAGACAGTTGGCCTAGCTGAAATGGCAATGGAGGCACAAATGCTCCTCCCAGAAGGTTGGATCTCCAGAATCCAACATGTGCTTTATTTGCACAGTGCCAGTGCCAAACTGGATTACATGCCCCATTCACAATTTCTAATCACCTCTCTGTTCCTTGAGTGCTGAAGTTACTTCTGTCAGAGCAGATGCTCGTGCTGGAGTAGGAGGGTTTCCAAAGTATTCATTACGGAGCATAAATACAGTTAAAATAAAAATGAAATTAAAGGCAGCCTGCAATCGAGTTTAGAAAACCGGATTTCTTAATTGCCCAAAAGTAATTCAGGACAGTTAGTCTTTCACCTACCTTCTATCAAAGACATTGTTGCTGAATCTGAGGCAGAGCTTTGTATATTAACAGTTGTGCATTAATTGTTGGCAGTTTTATAAGTATGAAGGTACCAGACTGACCCAACCAGTACAGTGCATATGTGATTGATACATATACATATAAATATGTGTGTGTGATATACTCTATATATGATACATCACATATTCATTTAGCATTGTTTTAGTTGCTGTTTCTTATATAGTACTTTATGGAAGAGGCTTGTCAAGCTTCCAATATTGTCTTTCTATTTTGGAAGATTAGACATGAAATGTGAATGTTCAGTCTATCTCTTGATTTTTTGGCCTTAAGTAAGGGGTCAAACTGAACCAGTTTTAAGACTCACAGTGAAACTTAAATGAATTACTCTTTGGAAATACATTTCAATGTCAGCTAAAATGAAATATTTCTCTTTGTTTTATACATAGGAGATGTATTTGTTACCTGGTCTTAGGGAAAAAAAATGACAGCAGAAACTTTCTCCCAGACTTGGAAATAAGTGCTGTATTTTTGTATTATTTGTATAGCTGCTAAATTGTCCATGTAACTTAGAGAAGATGAGTGTGGGTGGCTGGTCACACTTTTCTATTCAAGGGCTGTTTGTGAAGTAAAATGTGCACTGTAAGTTGTGCCACTGGGACAGATTTAAACTACTGGGTGTAAAAAATGGACCCCCAAGTTTGTATTCCAGATCTCCAACTGCTTCCCTAGCCTTAATCCTGGAAATGAATAGCGACTCTTTAATTAAAACAGAAATAATACATCTCTGTTTGACCAATGCATCAGGATTTGGTCCTACAAGGGAAAAAACCTGCTGTTTTCTCCTTCTTTTGAACATTGTAAACTTTTAAACTCAAGTTTCACTCAGTGAAACATACTGCAGAACAACTATTAAGCTACTCTGAAGTTCTCTCTTTTTTTCCTTTTTTTTAAAAAAATTTTTCTTTTTTTTAACATAGATATTGTTTCTGTGAGGTTGGACCCTCATTCATTGGCCACAGTCCATTGTGTCAGGAATATTAAAAGGAACTTCCCAGCTTATTGGAAAAGTTGGCTGCTCAAAGTGTCTCCCAGTCCTAAATCCTAAAGCAAATAGGTTGATATACATTTAGATGGAAATAAGGATAATAAACTAGATTGCTGTCTTGTGTAAATGCAAAATGCAGAAATCAAAATGGGAAAATTCCACTCCCCTCTGTGGTATTAGTCATCATGAGAGCTTGAATGCAAATATAGAGCTTCAATTTATTAAGGATTTGGGGATCTGAAACACATTCCAACAGGATTTGAAAAGCATACAAGAACTGTGCCAAACAGATTACATCTAGAAATATCAGATGTATGTTACCCTTCAAATGTTGGGAAAAGGGAAAGAAGGTACAAAAGAAGAAACAGAGGTGCAAAAGAGACAAATGTTTTTCTAGTATGGAAAACTCCAGAAACTCCAGTCTTTTACTGTTTGATAATATAATTAGCCAGTGTTTTGACTAGACTGATTTGATAATGATGCATAGAAAAGGGCAATTTAATCTTGGCACAGTAACTAGGAATGTTTGCCTCATTGCTTTCTATGTCTTAATTTCTACTTTAAATTAAATGTCTTCAGCTTCTGAATGTTTTATATTAGAAGCCTTCCTTTACAAACCTTCTATTTTGAGCCACTAATTAAATTAATGCACAAGTTAGTTATATCATGGGATTGCAGTAAATCAAGAGCATATTTTTGTTCCCTTTCTTCATCTCTAAACTCCCAAAACATTTGTGCATTGAGAAGGACGTACACATTTCTTATCCCCTCTCAGATGTTTCTGTTAACTTTCTGATGGTCCTTGTGCTGTTATTCCCTAAATATTTGTATTTCCATTTATTTGTATGTCATCTATCTTGCGTGACAGGAAAAAAAACCAACACTGCACCAACACTTGGTTTAGGAAAATATCTGCAGTGTCTGTTGATTGGAAAGGAAATTAACCCTGTATGCAAAGGCATGTGCCTTGTAATCTGTATTTCCCTTGCTCAGAAAGGTGATGTGCCCACAGTTGTTGAATTCCATGTTCAGTCAGTGAGACTTCTCATAAATAACAAAATATCCAGAGTTATTCCAGAAGGATAATAAGAGGTGGAGAGTGTTGTGCTAGAGGAAGTTACTCAGCTCCTGTTTGGTGGATGAGAGTAACAACAGACAGATTTCTCTGAGTTTCCCACTGCGATTACATTCTGATGTTTCTCTCGAACATCTCTTATTGTTGAGGGTTGTTGAAGTAGGTGTGCCCCCATTTTGGCCAGGATAACAATCCTCTGCTTGGATTTAATACAATGCTGTTCTCTGGGAAACTTCAGGAAGACTCCACAGGGTTGGTGTAGATCCATCTGTGACTCCTCTTCCACCTCCTTTTATCTTCTTGAGGTCAAAGCAGAGTCTCCAATTTACTTCAAACTGGCGAAGCACTGAACCACTCCTTTTTGTAATAAATTTGCTGTTTCCACTTTGGATTCTACAGAACCCTTCTGTTGCTCTGAAAGACTGAGTTTCAACAAAGTAATTTATCCACCTAGTGAGTGCCAAACTCAATTTAGCCTGACGAGGACAAAAGGACTGGAAGGGGAGGAGGGTTTGATCTTGTATTCTGTTATCTGAGGCCTGAATAATTACACTGAAAGACTTTAAGCAGATGCAGGAATTGCTGTACAGCCTTCTGTGCCAACCAGCAGGATATTTCAGATCAAATAATGATTTTCATTCCTTTCCAGGGCATCAGTAGCCTCTTCAGCTCCTTAAAAGTGGTGCGCCTTCTACGGCTGGGCCGGGTGGCCAGGAAGCTGGACCATTACCTGGAATATGGGGCTGCTGTGCTGGTGCTGCTGGTGTGTGTGTTTGGGCTGGTGGCTCACTGGCTGGCCTGCATCTGGTACAGCATTGGGGACTATGAAGTCATCGATGAGCTGACCAACACCATCAAAACAGACAGCTGGCTCTACCAGCTGGCCCTGAGCATCGGGACCCCGTACCGCTACAACACCACGGGCTCGGGGCAGTGGGAAGGAGGGCCCAGCAAAGACTCCTTGTACATATCCTCTCTCTACTTTACCATGACAAGCCTTACAACCATAGGATTTGGGAACATAGCACCGACCACTGATGGGGAGAAGATTTTTTCGGTGGCCATGATGATGGTTGGCTGTAAGTGAAATCCGGTTTTTTTGTGTTTAAGGGAAGTTCTGTGGCTGGTGCCATGCTTGTATAGTGCACTTGCTTTAAGCTTTCTTGATGTCCTAAAAAAAAACCCTGCAGTGCCTGTAAATAATCATGAAATGAACTCTGAATTCTTGAAAACAGGTGTTGAAATGATGTAGCTGCTGTACCTTTTAAATTGCTTGCAAGGCTAGGTGGTCTGGGTACATAAGTGTACCCAATGGCAAGTTTATACTTGGGGCCTCATCTTTGCACTTTAAAGATGGCTTCTATCATGTTTGTAAGGTGTTGGCTAGAATTTGGTTAAAAGTTACAAAGGGTATTTGAATTCAGGTATGCTTATAGACTTACACAAGCCTGGAATCTTTGCTTGATGTGGTTTTATCCAATTGTTTTAACATTTAATGATTCCATACATTCATTGTTTACTTTATGGGACTGCTTTGAGATATAAATCTTGATTTTATCTTCTGAATGTGGTGGCCTTTGTCACCAGCAAAGCTAGAAGTGAAGGAAATGATGACACAATATATTGCACCTTTTTTTCTGCTTCCTGCAGCTTCACAGCTCTGCTGAAATAGCCCAAAATCAGGAGTGGTAAGGCACAACTCTCATTTCATGTGCTGCCAAGGTAACATCACTGAGGGGCTCTACAGATAACCAGAAATCTTCAAAATATAGTAGAGACAACTTAAAATGTTAATACCATTTGGGAGAACTATTTTTCTGGTAAATCAATAACTCTTGGTATTTCTCTAGTGTTTTCTGTCTTCTGAGCACCATGCAAACCCTAAGCAATTATGTAACAAGAGAGAAAACAAAGCCTTTTGATAATAAGATCTGCATAATCTCTCTGATAATTATCTCAGCTAATACTTCGAGCTCATCTCTGAAAAATACTGAACTATAAAAAGGAAGTTTTCTTGCTACAGTCTTTCTAGTTCTTTAGAAGATTAAAGATAGTTGTTTGGAGATTTTAAAATGCTTTTTACAAAGTGAGGTTGCAATTTTAGGACTCTTCCAGCATGTTGCAATGAAATTTCTGCTGAACACCATCTTTACATGGTGGGTTGATGCGTTGCAAAACATTTCCAGGTCCATAAAATGCAAGCCCCAAGCCAGAGCATTATTGAGCTGTTGCAGATAGGTCATCAAAAGCCCATAGGAGCTGATACGCTATTTGTTGGCACTGATTTGTATTTACAGAACCTGGGGATTTGGAGAGTAAACTGGATATAGAACATTTTTTATGCATTGTAATATTTGCTTCCCTTGTTTTGTTTTGTTGTTTGTTTGTTTGTTTTTTGTGGAGACTTCTGTTGTCCTATTGAAGGGGATTTGACAGAAAAAACTAAGTGGTAAATGACTTAGGGTGTGATGAGACCCATAAAAACAAAATGAATGCCACTATTGCTATTTATGATGATAACAACAACAAAATACATGCATATGGCCTCAGCAGGTGAAAGGGAAGGGGAGATTGTAATCTGCTTTGTGTCTGTTCCAGGTGGGTTGTTTCCTTGCTTTTTCTTCTCTGAAACTCATATTAAAGATGGGAGATACAAGTAATAGGATCAAAGCTGACACTGACAACAGCCTGTGTATGTGGCACTGGCAAACAATTTCCATAAGTGCTACCTACAAAATTACTAAATGTTCACATCAAATTTATAAGTGGCAACTGTGAACTTAGCAGTTGGGAAACTGTAGGATTATAGGCTTTTAGACAAAGTCAAAAGTAGAATCTAAAATTTAAGAAGTGTGGCAAAAGGACTACTGAGTTGCTTATTGCATCAAAATAATAACACCAAAATAAATGTGCCTTCTCTTGCGAGGGAGGTGAAGAGCACTGTGGTTAAGAGGCAGGAAGGCTACAGACAGGAGAAAACTTCTTGGTTTATTTACAAGTAAAAATTAGAAGTAAAAATGCTCAATTATAATCAAATAGTGAATCTTTTGCAATGACACCAGTGCATATTTGAAGATTTCTAACCCATGCACATCAGTGTGATGAGTGCTCCAAACCCTGACTCACCTTTTTCCACTGTTTAGAAAAAAAACCAGCTTTGGAACAGGCACTGGTCATGGGCTTAATATTTGCAATATTTGTGCAGAGAGATCAGAGCTGCAGGATTGTAGAGAAATGCTTTGCAGAGCTGGCTGCTGAAAGCCTGGCACTCTGAGCTCCAAAATGAAGCAGGAAGGTACAACAAATAGTTGATGGAAAATGCAATTTCCTGGGCATTCAGAGTGTCCACTGAGCTCAGGAGAAGGATTTGGCCTGATGAAAAGGTGTAACTAAGAACTGAGTTATTTTTCAAACCAAGATGTTTTAGTTTGTCTTTTGAAAGAGCGTTTTGAGATAAACATTCAGTAAAATTAAATTACAGTTCAGTCAATAAATATGTCTGGCCCACAAACACGCTCCTGTTATAAGCAGAGAGGGGCTGTGAAATACCTTTGGTAGTTCTCCTGAAAAAGTTTTCTAATACCAATAACTGATATTGGCAATGGTTTGTTTTTTATTTTTTTCTAACAGACTATGCCAAATAAATGTTTTAAACTTAGCACTGGAATCAGAGATAGTAATTCATCACAATCCCAGCTGCCTACTCATGCAAACTGCAGATAGGAAAGGAAATCTTCCCTGCCTTGTCAGCGAGCTGCAGCTTCTGAAAGCCCCAAGTTTCCTATTCATGCTGGCAAAGTTATCAGGACCTGGGAGGAGTATTTGGAGAGATTTGCAAATCCTTGTGGTGGGCAGGATTGCAGGATGGTGTTCTTGTTAAAAATAGGCAGATTCAGATTCTGTAGGTGCTGATAAAGCATTGCTTGGTGTGGGGCAGGGGCGGGGGAAGTCCTGATGGATGGGGAGCTTTTCAGCTGGATTGGCAGCTTGTCACTTGCTTGTTCACTGAGGACAGATCCAGTGGGATATTTAAGCTGAAATACATCACCTGTCTTGCAGGAAAGAGAGCTTTGAATAACTTAACCTCATCTGGTGAAGCTTGCTTCAGATTTCTTTTTGCCTCACTTGTTTTATCTTGGTGTCCAGTGCTGTTCAGCAGTATTTTTTTTCTGTTGCTTCTTGACACTTGAAAAGCTAAAAATAGCAAACAAAGCACCCTGTGACAAGGGAGCAAGGTTTTTACAAGGGTTATTGTTTAAATACCTATTGTGTATTTGCTGCCTAGAGTTGCTGAATATGCATTGAAAATCTGATTTTTGTAGCGCCTTTTGTGTTGATCTAGGTCATTTCATCCCCTCTCTGTGCAGAGCAGAACAAATAGGTAGGTCTGTCAGATCCTTCGAATGCACCAGGAATCATTTACCATGCAGGAAGGACCTTTGTTGTAAACCTCCCATTATCTTCTGTCAGCTCAGAGCCTCCAAACAAAATCTCAGCCTGTGCTGCTGCGTGTTGCTCTACATCTGTCCACAAGCAGCTTTAAAGCTCCTGCAGCACAGCCATAGATGCAGATGTAAAACTATCTGGGTCTGTGTCTTTCACAAAAAAACCCCAAAACAACCAACCAAACCAAAAAACCAACAAAACCAAAACAAACAAAAAAAAGAAGCATCAAGAAAGAGAATGGAAAGAAACTTCACTATCCCTATCTTGCAACTCAGCACAGCCAGGCCTTTAGCTAGCAGAAAACAAAGGGGAAAAAGCATTTTGGGGAAGGTGGCAGTGTGGTTGGGTGAAACAGCTTGAAAAATTCAGGAGAGATGGGTTTTTTTGAAGGAACAAGTGGGAATGTTTAAACAACAAGAGTACAGTCATATGCTTTCTTCCTTCCTGCACTTTCACTGTGAGAACAGCAGCCAGCTTCCCAAAGCCCTTGTTTAGGCAGGGACAGAGTGAATTTTCTTCCCAGTAGCTGGTACAGTGCCGTGTGTTGGATTTAGGATGAGAATAATGTTGGTGAAACACTGAGGTTTTAGCTGAGCAGTGCTTGCATGAAGTCAAGGGCTTTTCAGCTCCTCATTTTCTGCCAGCAAGGAGGCTGGGGGGCACAGGGAGCCATGAGGGGACACAGCTGGGACAGCTGACCCAAACTGGCCAAAGGGACGCTGCACACCATATGGCATCATGCTGAACAGTAAAACTGGGAGGGCTGGAGGGCAACTGGTCAGCAAGTAGCGAGCAATAGCAATGTGCATCGCTTGTTTTTGTTATTCTTTTGTCATTTTTATATTTTTTTCCACTTCCTTTTCTGTCCTGTGAAGCTGTGCTTATCTCAACCCATGAGTTTTGCTTTTTTTGGTGATTATTTCCCCTATTCCAGTGGGGGAGAGGGAGTGAGCAGGTGGCTGGGGGAGTTTTAGCTGGCTGCTAGGTTAAAGCACAACACCCAGCCTGGGACTCAGAGGGTCTCTGACACTTTTCTTGCTTCTGGTGTAACCTGGAGTAATGGGTTTGCCCCTGACCATGTGCAGCAGTGAAATGGCTCTGTATGGCACAGAGCAGATTGCAGCATCAGTCTGGCCCTGTGAATACAGGAGTTTATTTGTCCAGCTGAGTGAGCCTGGCATGTACATCCAGGCAGCTGGAGAAATCCAGTGTATTCCACTGGTCACTGAAATGCTCCGAGGATTCGTGCAGCAAGGGAAGGTCAGAACGAGACAGTGAAGGCAGGAGTGTCAACGAACATTTAATAAATTCACTGTTTCTCAGGCTGTGAAAAGCTCAGAATAATCTCTTCATTATCCATTGGTCCCCAGAATTGCTGAGCAAAGGGTGCTTTGTTGTTCTTCCTTTAGAGAAATACTTCTATTTATATACATAATCACTTTGGCTTCTATTTACTCCAGTTTTATGGGGAGATGGTTGTGGAAGAGATTATATTTTTCAGTGACTGCTTTTAAATGATAAAACAGACCTGGCAATTCACATTGGTTTTGCATATGAGCAGAAGAATTTGTTGTAGTGATTGTACAGATACTTTCTCTGGAAAATGGGAGTAATTTCTAGACTCCTCTTTCCAAGAGTTTCTAATTTCGTGGCTCAAAATGCTAACTTCTTGTTTTCCTCTTAAAATACTCAGGTTCATGATTTTCAGCTTTGAAAAGGAAACAGATATAATTGCTGTCACTTTGACCCCAAGTTTTATTGTTCAGTGGAGAGATGATGAAGGAGAGTGTGGGTGGATTCTTCTTGATATCACAGAATCACAGAATGCTTTGGGTTGGAAGGGACCTTAAAGATCATCCAGCACCAACCCTCCTGCCATGGGCTGGGAAATATTTCACCAGAAGGTGTCTGCTAGACACATAAATATAGATATCATTGATATCTTAGTTATCTGTTCTAAAAGGATATCCTGCCCCCCTTCTAATTTTATTAAACAGAGAGAACAGGACCTGCTCTTCCTTTTTGAAGCCAGTGAGGTGCTCTCATCTGAGCCACCTCTGGCCCTAAAAACTCTCCTGTATTTGGCAAACGACGCTGAAAGACTGCTCATGGCACCCCCCTTGCTGCTGCTCAGCTCTTTCAGAGCTGTGACGTGGGGTGCCAGGGGCTGTCACTCAAGTCTCCATTGATCTGCCAAGCCTAATTCATTATTTAAGTGGGATCTTTCACTGCTGGGGCAGCATCCGGCAGTTCCCTGCCAGGAGATGGTAGTTGGCCACTTGAACGCCTCTTGGATGAATCATGGAAGTTTTTCTAGCAAATTTGTTAAGCAGTGGCTAAGCCCACGCGCTGACACAACAGTGTATCTTTGTAGGAAAGCGTTTGTCTGGCAGGCTCCCAGACAAGCAATCCCAAGAGCCCATAGGATTTAATTTTTGATCCTGAGGAAAGTGTATGTGTGGAAGATAGCGCCTTCCAGCAAAAATCACTGCCAGCAGCGTAGATTGGATCGAATTTTTCCTAGCAACAGATACTAATATGAGAAGGTTTTTGCATCTGTAGGAATTCATGGGCTTGAGTGTTAAGCTATGGTTGAAATCCAGCTCTGCCCCTAAGGGTGTCCTACGAGAGCCAGTTCTGTGGAAGGGCAGTTTCTGTTCCTGCAGAGGTCTGGGGTGTGGGAGAGATGTGGCTCTGCATCAAGGAGCTGCAGAAGGGTTTGTTTGATCTCTTCAGCAGTAGAGGACTGGTGTTCCAGTTTTTGTGCTGCTCTTAACATTTCTTAAAATGGGGGCCAGTGAGGGGAATGTCTCTTCCAACAACAGTACAGCCCTGGCAAGCAAGCTCTTGTTTCTTAGAATCACAAAATGATAAAATGATTTGGGTTGGAAGGGACCTTAAAGATCATCTGGTTACAAACGCTTGCCATGGACAGGGACACCTTCTACCAGGTTGCTCAGGGTCCTATCCCTGGCCTTGAACACTTCCAGGAATGGGACATCCACAATGCTCTGTGCAACCTGTTCTGCTACAAACGTGTAATCCTCAAGCAAAGAGAAAGGTGGTAAGTTCTTCAACATCCAAATCAGGAGAGAGTAAAACTGTTCATTCACATTTACCCATTAGTGGAAAAAGAAGAAAGTGGCACAGAAAGTTACAAGAAGTTGCCTTGCAAGTGAAAATTTCTCCTCTTGAGTGCCATTGAAAAAGCAGTTTGACACTTTAGGATTGCTGAAGCACAGCCCAAGTGCTATTAGCGGTACAAATAAAGGATATCAGGATCTTTCTGTGATATCTTGTAGTTGTTACTAATCTTACTTATGTGTCACAGCTGGGGCAGAAGTATTTTGAGCCAGGTTATTGGTGTCAGTGCAGCAGTCAAACTTGGCAGTCTCAATATTCTCTGAGCAGCTGCATGGAAAAGCCTTAAGAATGTAATCACATCTAAATAGCCTACAGTAAAGAAAACCCAAATTACTCTTAGGGAGTAAAAGATGTAGCCTCTTCCACTTTTTAATGGAACTTCAGTGTAAGAGTGAGATTGCAAAATCATCGTTTAAGCTGGAAAAAACTTGTAACCATTACCCCACCACTAAACCATGTCTTCAAGTATCACATCTACGTGTCTTTTAAATACCTCTAGGGATGGTGACTCCACCACTGCCCTGGTGCTTGACACCATTTCTATGAAGAAATCGTTCTTAACATAAAATCTAAACCTCCCTGTCGGTTTTACCCCTAACACGGGCGTTGCTTTTGCTGAGCAACCCCAAAAGTGCTGGCTGCACTTACAGAGGAACTTTTTGTTCAGTCTTAAGAGGTTATTGTTTCTTATCACAAGTTTTGAGCTAAGGGTGATACAGGCTCTGCACCCTTTGCAAACACGAGGCAAATCCCACTTCAAGAAGCCAAAATGCCCTCTTTTATACAAAACAAGCAATCCAATTACTTAACTCTGCATATTCTAAACATCTATTGCTATTACTT